>JAJPUD010011934.1:3294-51850 GCA_023553655.1 Myrmecobius fasciatus
AACCTAGGCATTAACCTTAACAATCTAGTGTTCGATAAACCCAAAGAACACAGCTTTTGGGATAAATACTCTCTATTTGGCAAAAACTGCTGGGAAAATTGGAAACTAGTGTGGAAGAAATTAGGGCTTGACCCATACCTAACACCACATACCAAGATAACATCTAAATGGGTTCATGATCTAGATATAAAGAGGGACTTTGTAAGCAAGTTAGAGGAACGTAATATAGTTTATCTCTCAGACCTGTGGAGGTGGAACAAATTTATGTCCAAAGAAGACTTGGAACTCCTAATTAAACACCAGATGGATAATTTTGACTATATTAAGTTAAAAAGTTTCTGTACAAACAAAACAAATGCAGACAAGATTAGGAGAGAAGCATCTAAATGGGAAATCATCTTTACATTTAATGGTTCTGATAAAGGCCTCATTTCTAAAATATATAGAGAATTGTCTCATATATATAAGAATTCAAGCCACTCTTCAATAGATAAGTGGTCAAGGGATATGAACAGACAATTTTCAGATGATGAAATTAAAACCATCTCTAGTCATATGAAAAGTTGCTCCAAATCACTATTGATCAGAGAAATGCAAATTAAGACAACTCTGAGATACCACTATACACCTGTCAGATTGGCTAAAATAACAGGAAAAGATAACGATGAATGTTGGAGGGGATTTGGGAGGGCTGGGACACTAATACATTGTTGGTGGAACTGTGAACGGATGAAACCATTCTGGAGAGCAATTTGGAGCTATGCTCAAAAAGTTGTCAAACTGTGCATACCCTTTGACCCAGCAGTGTTTCTACTGGGCCTATATCCCAAAGAGATCTTAGAGGAGGGAAAGGGACCCACATGTGCAAGAATGTTTGTGGCAGCCCTTTTTGTAGTGGCTAGAAACTGGAAACTGAAAGGATGTCCATCAATTGGAGATTGGCTGAATAAATTATGGTATATGAATGTTATGGAATATTATTGCTCTGTAAGAAACGACCAGCAGGACGATTTCAGAGAGGCCTGGAGAGACTTGCATGAACTGATGCTGAGTGAAACGAGCAGAACCAGGAGATCATCATGCACAGCAACAACAGTATTACATGATGATCAATTCTGATGGACATGGCTCTCTGCAATAAAGAATTGTCTCAAACCAGTTCCAGTTGTTCACTGAAGAAAACCATATACACCCAGAAAGAGGGACATGAAATATGGACCACAATGTAACATTTTCATGATCTCTATTGACATTTGCTTGCATTGTGTTGCCTTTCTCTGATTCTTTTTTTTTCTTGTAGATAGGATTTTTCTTGCATAACTTCTCAAGCATTTCAACATTATTAACATGTAGTGGACTTCCTGCCATCTAGGGGAGGGGAGGGGACTGGGGGTAAAATTTGTATTGGAAAGCTTTGTAAAGATCAATGCTGGGGAACTACCCATACATATGTTATACAAATAAAAAGCTTATAAAAAAAAGAAGAGATAAGGAGTAAGTCTATGCCAAGTTTAAATGCATTATAGATAATAAAATATTAACATTTAACACAAAAAAATACTTTGGATGGTTTTGCTGTACTAATTTTTCCCCTCTCTTAAAAAATATTCTTATTATTCTTCAGTAGGAGGCATTGCCTCCTCTAGATAGGAGATTAAGTTGAGATAGATTTATCAAAGTTAAAAATAATGTGGAAACCAAAAAAATCATTTAAAACTTTAATTTTTTAAAAGGAAAAGGCTTTTTATGAAAAGAAGTGTGCTAGGTATTAAAAGAGATGCAAAGATGAATGGCCTTTGACCTCACAGGACTTACAATTTAAAAAGAGTGGTAAGATATGTATAGAAATAAACATAATAAAACATAGAATGTGATAAATGCAAAAAGTAAGCCATCTACATGAAAAAATGTGTGTGTGCGTGTGAGAGAGTGAGAGAGAATGAGTGAGAGAGAGAGAATGAGAAAGAGAGAGAGAGAGAGAGAGAGAGAGAGAGAGAGAGAGAGAGAGATAGAGAGAGACTATAGCATATTGGGAATGATGACTTGAATGAGGATATCTCCTACTTCTATATCATAGGCATCTATTTCAAGCATAAATGATTGGTCTAGGTCTAAATAATTTAGCAAAAGATCAAGTGAATTGTCTCTTACTTGTCCTTTATTCTTGAAGAGGGCAAAAATTATATCATTATGTTACATTCAAGCTACAATGAATCCAACTGTGGCTGATCAGATCAATACAAGGTTGGAAGGCTCTACCACAGCTCAGGCACAAATAATCCATGTGAACATTTGGGGTAAATTCTCTAATTTTGCACATCCAATTCTGCTTTGCTCAAAGAGTACAACACTCTCTAATATGACTGCCTTGCTGAGCAGGCTTTCCCAGCATCTCCTGTATCATGCAGCATCTCCTGTGACATGCAATCAATTCCAAAACTATTAGAAGAATTTTCACTTAATCTTCAATAGAATACAAATTACTCAAGGGCAAGAACTGTTTCATTCTTATCTTTGAATTCCTGGTACCTAACATCATATCTGACACATAGAAGGCACATAATAAATATTCCTTGATTGATTATTCTAAAAACTAACTCTCCCAGTTTTATGACTAATGATATTTAAGCAGATTTATTGGAGGTATTTTCAGGTCAAGGAAATACAGCATAATAGGAATCCTAAGAAATTAGATCTCTTTGGTTGTTTTGGTCTCCTCCATGGAATTGCTGCTAGAAAGAATAGTAGACTGAGAATCAAGAGAAGTGGGTGATCGTCCTGGCCCTCCCAAGAAACTTTGTTATTTGGGACATATAACAGTAGTCTTCATTGTCTTCATTTGTATATTTTATCTAAGATGCCTTAACTTTCTACAATCACCTAATTTGACCTCATGAGTATCATTTAGACCTGGTCAGATAAAACCTAAAACTGTGGCTTTGGATGGGTGTAGTCACAAGAAACATCATAGGAAAAAAGGAGAGGAGGAGGCAGTGATGTATAATAGATGTATACTATAGAATACTGGATGAAAAAGAGAAAATGAGAAATTTGAAAAAAAAAATCACAATTCTTGCACAGAGACCTAATATAGAGACTTCAATTATCCAGACGTTTGATATTTTTCTGCCAAAAGCAGAGCAATTAATAACTTCTTTATTTGCTTCAGTAAATCTTTCTAAAGATAGAGGACTCAACAAAGTGAGATTTTGTTTAGAATCTTATTCTAATTATCAGGGAGTTGCTGGTGGAACCTTGGGATAAAATGACCACTCCATTTTAGTGTTTATGAGTGAGAAGAGGAAACTTGAGTAGTCTGACCTACACAATACACTTGGAGAAAACACATTTCATCAGATTAAGAGGAAGGTTAGTTAGTATCCTATGGACTAAGAAGCTTTGGGGGAAGACATCCTAGAAGGGATGAAAGAATTCCCAAGAATTAAATTTTGAATGAAAAAATGCCAGTTAGAAGGGGAAATGGGTCTTGTTTAAAGAGACTGAGGTCTACGTGTAGAGAACACCAACAAAGTTTTATATATATATTTTGTTTTGCTGAGGCAATTGGGGTTAAGTGACTTGCCCAGGGTCACACAGCCAAGAAAGTGTAAAGTGTCTGAGACCAGATTTGAACTCAGGTAGAACTGACTTTAGGGCTGGTGCTCTATCCACTGTACCATATAACTGCCCCCAAAATTAGATTTTTGAAAGACATAGGTGAAGGTGGACAAGGTCAGCTAACAGAATATGAATGAAAGCAGAGCATTGTTCCTATAAAACTAACATCAGGAACACTAATTCAAAATGAGTTTGAAAGAGCAATGATAAAACCTTGGGACAACAAAATGGATTTTTGAAACAGCTAGTTTAAAAGAAAAAATGAGAGTCAAAGAAGAGTTTGTCATATGTGGCTGTATCAAAGATAACTGACAAAAAAAGAGAAAGTAGAGCTATTTAATCATTTCATTTGTTTTCTCAACAAGAATAAGCCTTACTCTGGAAATGACAGAACAAAAATGACTAGCAATGAGTTTTTAGACAAAAAAAGGAGATTGTAAGAGAGTACCTTGCTACTATTAATAAATTCAAGTCATGATGATATACGTAGAGAACCCTAAAGACTCAACTAAAAAACTACTAGAAACAATTCACAACTTTAGCAAAGTTGCAGGATATAAAATAAATCCACATAAATCATCAGCATTTTTATATATTACCAATAAAGTTCAGCAGCAAGAGATACAAAAAGAAATTCCATTCAAAATAACTGTTGATAGTATAAAATATTTGGGAATTTATCTGCCAAGAGATAGTCAGGGACTATATGAACTAAACTACAAAACACTTTTCACACAAATTAAACCAGACCTAGTCAATTGGAAAAACTTAAAATGCTCATGGGTAGGACAAGCGAATATAATAAAAATGATAATACTACCCAAACTAATTTACTTATTTAGTGCCATACCAATCAAACTCCCAAGAAATTATCTTACAGATCTAGAAAAAATAGTAGCAAAGTTCATTTGGAAAAACAAAAGGTCAAGAATTTCAAGGGGATTAATGAAAAAAAAAGGTTGATGATGGTGGACTTGCTGTACCAGATCTAAAACTATATTATAAAGCAGCGGTCATCAAAACCATTTGGTACTGGCTAAGAAATAGAGTAGTCGATCAGTGGAATAGGATAGAATCACAAGACAAACTAGGCAATAACTATAGCAATTTGGTTTTTGATAAACCCAAAGACCCCATCTTCTGGGATAAGTACTCACTATTTGACAAAAACTGCTGGGAAAATTGGAAACTAGTGAGGAAGAAATTAGGGCTTGACCCACATCTAACACCACATACCAAGATAAGATCTAAATGGGTTCATGATCTGGATATAAAGAGTGATACTATAAGTAAATTAGAGGAATGTAATATAGTTTACCTCTCAGACCTATGGAGATGGAATAAATTTATGTTCAAAGAAGAACTGGAACTCTTAATTGAAAACCAGATAGATAACTTTGACTATATTAAGTTAAAAAGTTTTTGTACAAACAAAATCAATGAAGACAAGATTAGGAGGGAAGTAATAAATTGGGAAATCATCTTTACATTCAAGCGTTCTGATAAAGGTCTCATCTCTAAAATATGTAGAGAATTGTCTCATATTTATAAAAATTCAAGCCATTCTCCAATCAATAAATGGTCAAAGGATATGAACAGACAATTTTCAGGTGATGAAATTAAAACTATTTATAGTCATATGAAAAGGTGCTCCAAATCACTGTTGATCAGAGAAATGCAAATCAAGACAACCCTGAGGTACCACTTCACACCTGTCAGATTGGCTAAAATGACAGGAAAAGTTAATGATGAATGTTGGAGAGGTTGTGGGAGGGCTGGGACACTGATGCATTGTTGGTGGAGCTGTGAACGGATACAGCCATTCTGGAGAACAATTTGGAGCTATGCTCAAAAAGTTATCAAACTGTGCATACCCTTTGACCCAGCAGCATTTCTATTGGGCTTATATCCCAAAAAAATCATAAAGGAAGGAAAGGGCCCCACACGTGCAAGAATGTTTGTGGCAGCCCTTTTTGTAGTGGCTAGAAACTGGAAATTGAATAGATGCCCTTCAATTGGAGAATGGCTGAATAAATTATGGTATATGAATATTATGGAATATTATTGTTCTGTAAGAAATGACCAGCAAGATGATTTCAGAGAGGCCTGGAGAGATTTACATGAACTGATGCTGAGTGAAATGAGCAGAACCAGGAGATCATTATACATGGCAACAACAGTACTATATGACGATCAATTCTGATGGACATGGCTCTCTTCAACAATGAAATGTTTCAAACCACCTCCAATTGTTCACTGAAGAAAGCCATATACACCCAGAGAGAGGGATGTGAAATGTGGACCACAACATAACATTCTCATACTCCTTGATTGATGTTTGCTTACATTGTGTTTCCTTTATCTGATATATTTTTTGTGTAGATAAGATTTTTTTTGCACAACAATGATAAGTTTGGAAATATGTATACATATATTCGATTTGCCAATATTTTAACATAATTAACATGTAGTGGATATCCTGCCATCTAGGGGAGGGGTGGGGAGCTGGGGGGAAAAATTTGTAACGGAAAGCTATGTAAGGGTTATTGTTGAAGAATTACCCACACATATGTCATGCAAATAAAATTAAATTAAATAAATAAATAAATAAATTCAAGTCACCCAGATTAATTCCATCTTTCAATTCTGGGGGTGACAGGGCAGGAATGTGATTGCTGAATGATTTATAAAAAAAAATTTAAAAAGCCAGGAGAGTGGTATCACAAGACTGAGAAGGACAAACGTGATGATTTTAAGAAAAGAGATAATTTCAGCCTACAAAGTGTAGGCATGGGAACCTGATTCAAATTCTTAGGAAATTTTCAAAATGTATTCTTACTGGGGTGGTGGGCAAATATTGAGGAAGAGAAGCCATTATTATACACTAGATCATTGGACTGAATCTAAGAAGATGAGATTTAATAGAGACAAATGTACAGTTGTATTCTTATGTATTAAAAAAAGTTTTTTTTTCTGAAAAAAATATCTGAGGATTCTAGTGGTCTGCAAGTTTATCATGAGTCAACAATGCAATGGAGCAGTCAAAAAAAGTTAATTATTCCTTAGACTAAATTAAGGTAATAGTCCAACTGTATTCTACCTTCAACAGATCTGGACTTGTGTATTGCGTTCATTTTTGAGTACCGTTTTTTTTTTTTAATTATTATTTTTTTTTGCTGAGGCATTTGGGGTTAAGTGACTTGCCCAAGGTCACACAGGTAGGAAGTGTTAAGTGTCTGAGGCCAGATTTGAACTCAGGTCCTCCTGACTTCAGGACTGGTGCTCTATCCACTGCATCACCTAGGTACCTCTGAGTACCATTATTTTAAAGGGACATTAATAAGTGGGTGAGTATCCAGGAAAGAGCAACAAAAGTGGAGAAGGGTCTTAAATAAATGCTATGTGAGGATGAGTTGAAACAACTGGCTCTTTTTAACTCAGAAAAAAGAAGCATTATGGGGTATATGATAACTGTCTCAAGGATTCAAAGGTCTGTCACATGGAAGAAATACTAGATTTATTCTGTTTGGCCAAGAATGAACAAGAAATGGAGTTGCACAGAGGCCAATTTATAAGTGACATCTCAAAAAACATCTTAATGATTAATGTCATTCAAAGATAGTGATTCCTTTTCTGTATGAGTTGTACTAAATAGCTTCTAACCCCAAAAATCTGTGTTCTTGTAATTAATCAATCACCAATCATTTGTTATACATTTATTATGTACAAGGCACTATAAATACAAATATATAAAAGAAACATTTATGGGATAATTTGAATATTAAGTGAGTTAATTGGGAGTATAGTTGGAGTTTGGGAAGATGCAGTATAATATTAATACTATTAAAATAATAATGATAACAAATTAATAATTGCTATTATTATTGATCCTTTTCTTTACATATAAGTGGAGTACACTTTGCAATTTATGAACTGTTTTCCTTATAACTATTTTATGAAGCATATTAATATATCCTAATTTTTAAGGTAAAGAAACTGAGGCAAATAGAGGCAAAGCTATTTGACCATAATTAATGGATATGAAATGCCAGAAAACAGCAATTTTTTTCTTATTCTTAATGAAGCATTCTGGTGGACAGGCCTTTAATGGGACATAAAGGAGGGATGATCTGGATATAGGTGATCTTTTGGAGGAAATATCTAGGATATAAAAATAAATCACCAGAATTGGGGAACCAGTAGGCCGAGAGATATATGAGTTGTTGCTGTTGATGATGATGATGATGATGATGTTGATAATCTTTTGTTCTCAAAGAAGATCACTGATATCAATCAGGATGATATCCTAACTTGCACATAAATTGCATATGAGTAGGGCAAAGCTGCACAAACTCACTCTCTCCTCCAGAGTCCTTGAAGTCCAGCAGTGAGACAAAGGTCAAGACAGCATTTGTGAGGAGGGAAATGATCAATGAGTAGAATTTTAGGAAAATTAAAGCAGAATCATCTTTGCTCCTCACTCCATGAAATGTAAAAGATAAATCTCTCAGGGTTTTACTAGCATCCTTATTTTGAGGTATTTCTTCACCGATATCCTAGTACCAATTATAGTTGCTTCTTAACCTGCAAAATATACCCTAATATAGGTCTGTTGTTGTTATTGTTGAGATAAAGAGATGTTGTATATTTTCCCTCCATTGACACCTTTGCTGTAAGCCAATTATGGTTCTGAATTTTTCTCACCAGCCCCAGCCAAATATTAGCAAAAACAACATTAGTCTTAGCAAGTTCTTACTCTAATAGAGATGCTGAGAAGTTGCCACAAAAATAATTAAATGTTGGACCATTCACATGGCATCATTGCTCCTTTGTGATTTACTGTTTGTATTTCACAAAGGGTTTTAGAAAAAAACATTTATTTCATCTACTCACTGAGTTCTATCAGCTCTGTGTAAGCAATCTGAGCTTCCCTTGAGTCAGCTGTTGAGTTAATATCACCCACTGCCAGGATGTTGTGAAGATAATGTTTGTCAAGTATTTTGTAAACATTAATGTGCTATGTAAGTGCTATTGTTATTATTATCGTTATAATGTATCAAAAACTAAATGCCACATTCACATTGTTATATTTGTTTGTGTTTCTATAGGAAAGAGTCACAAAAATACATCTCTATTATTACACAAGGGTGATTCCCATGACCAAAGTTCTTATCCACTCTTGGGAGCTGGAGAAATCCAGGGGGGCACTTGGTTTACAACCACACCTGCAGGAAATCGAATTGGCACGAAAGGATTAGAAAGACTACCAGATCTGACACCATATCTGTCCTTTCAGGCAACAGATCCTGTTGATGGAACGGTACCGTGCATTATTTGATTGCTTCAAATTCTTGTATGAAGTCTCCAAACTTGTTAGGGCTCTAGGGGTGTTATTTGTTAGCTCTCTCCTGTCTCCAACAGGAGAATGGCAAAGATAAATACACACACACACACACACACACACACACACACACACACACACAAGATGTATACATTGTAAATTGGAGGTAATCTTAAACAAAAGACTCTAGCCAGGAGAGATGAGAAAACAGGATTTCAGCTAAATCTTGAAGTAAGTCAGAGAGGCCAGAAGATGGAGACAAAGAGCATTATAAGAATGTAACCCAGTCAAAGAAAATACAAATTCAGGAGTTATTCAGAGTATTGGGTAAAAAGAATAATAAAAAAGTCAGTGTCAGTGTATCATAGAGTACTTGTAAAAAGAAAAAAAAGTGCAAAAAAGCTAAAAAGATAGGAAAGGAGCAGATTATGAAGGACTTTAGACGCCAAATAGAGGATTTTATCTTGATCTTAGAGGTGGCAGGAAACTACTAGAGTTGATTGAATGGGTCAGACCTGCACTCCAGGAAGGTTACTTGACAATTGGATGGACTAGAGTTTTGAGAGACATGGTGGGGCAGACCAACCAGCAGTTATTTCAATAGTTCAAGTATAAGATGATAAAGACCTGAACCAGGGTGATAGCTGAATCAGAAGAGAGAATGGATTATATGCGAGAGATCTTTCAAAAGGAGAAATGACAGGACTTAGTCTTAAATTGGATATATGGAATGGATAGTGTATGATCCAGGTTGCAAGCCCGGGTAACTGGGAGGATGGTGGTACCATCAACAGTAATAAGGAATTTAGGATATGGGAAAAGTTGTAAAGGAAAGATGATGAGTTCTATTTTAGACATGTTGAGTTTAAGATATTTATGGGCTTCCAGTTTGGGATAGATGGATGGTAGATTATTGATGATGATGATGATGATGATGATGATATCAATAGCATTTGCACAGCATTTTATAAATACCCCATTTGATCTATGCAACACCCCTGGGTTGCTATTATTATTTCCATTTTACAGGTGAAGAAATTGAGGCAGACATAGGTCAAATGATTTGCCCATGGTCACACAATTAATAAGTATCTGAGATCAAATTCAAACTCAGATCTCCCCAAAACCAAATCCAAGACAAAGCAGTTGGGAAATGTGAGACTGATGGCCAGGAGAAGGGTTAAGATTGGGCAAATACATCTATGAATCTTCTTATAAAGATTGTAATTGAATCCATGGGAGCCACTGAGACCACCAAGTGAAATGATATAGAGGGAGAAAAGAAGAGGACCAAGGACAAGCTCTTCGAACATTATAATAAATATTTATTTAATATATTTAATTTTAGTTATTTAATTACAATTAATAATAAAACATTTTATATATATACATGCATATATATATATATAAAACAAAATCATTCTTAACTAACTTTTCAGTTTATTCATTACCTAAGAGTGGAAACTCATATCACAAGTTATATATCATTATATAGTATTTTTTTCTTCAAAGACAATTTTTCCCCTCAACATTCAACATTGGAATTCACAAATACAGAAACACAAAATTCCCCAAGTAATCAGATTCCCCAGAACTATCCTTCCCTACAATAGATTATAAAGTCTCCCCCAACTCATTCTCTGTTTTCTTCAGAAATAGGTGTCTATGCCAACATAATATAACAGAACATCATAAAAACCAGACGCGTAAACTCTCTCTGACCCCAGGAAAATCTTTTAAGATTATGAGGTACAGATATATAGCTGATCTCTATCAGGGAAGAAGAATTTCATACTGATAATAATCCATCCAAAACAAAAAGCAGCTCCAGAAATGAACTACTAGGGGGTATGATAACAAATCACCAAAGTTAGTTATAAAAGACAGAAAAATCTCGAGTAAGATGTGCAGTGTGTTGATAAGAAGGCTACATTTGGAGTCTGAGCATCTTACCCATTTTCACCAGCTGTCCCCCATGCCTGGAATGCTCTTCCCCATTTTTGCCTACTGGATTCCCTATGACCCAGAAAAGTCTTAGCTAAAATTTCTTCATTTTATAGGAAGTTCTCCCAATTTCCCTTAATTCTAGTGCCTTCCTTCTATATTATTTCCAACTTATCGCACACACACACACACACACACACACACACACACACACACAGAGAGAGAGAGAGAGAGAGAGAGAGGTGCACAACAGACATACATGTATGTCTGTGCAGCTTGTTTGTATGTTATTTGCTTTATATCTTCCCCATTAAACTATGAGCTCCTGTAGAAGGAATGTCTTCTGCTTTTCTTTGAATCTTCAGCAGTTAGTATAATGCCTATCATATAGTAGGCACTTATTGACTGACTATGTGGTTGGACTAGAAAACCACTGAGATGCCTTCTAATTCTAAAAATAAAAATGCGAGGCAGACCCTTGCATAATTTTTCCCTCTTTCCATCTCATTTTATGTAGACCAGAAGTTTCACTGCTTAGATAATCTATCCATCCAAAGCAAAGAAAATTAAACTTCTTTTCAAACTTCCCTCAAAGTCCTATGAACAAATATTATCCATTAACTAACTTATAATTTACAACCATTAAAAGATTCTAGATCTTACTACAGTCATAATAATATGCATACTTGAGTTTTGCTATTAGGCAATCTGAGACCATGAGGTTTACTGTCATTATCCCTTCTCAATCCAGGTGATGACAACAAGAGAAGACAAAGTGACTATTGTAATCAAAACTGATGGGACAAGAATAGTGGATCATGCTGATGGCACTCGAATCACAACCTTCTATCAGATTTATGAAGACACTATTGTACCTTCAAATGAACTGGAAACAAGTAAGTTTACACCAACTGACCATCACAGACAGTGAATGTTCCATATATTATCTTGTGGTTCTGCTTCATCAGAGCATCATCAAATTTTAACTTGCTCCAGTTCTCAGATGAACACATTAGCATAATTATATTCACTACTATGATCACAGTTAACCTATAATCATAATTCCCAGTAAACCACATGCCAGTTTATATTATATATCACTCCATGGAGCTCACTTGCACTTCCACTACTGCATGGCTTTTGAGTTTCCTTTCTTTGATCCTTATGCAATGGTGTAAATCTACCTGGAGCATGGTACTTCTTTAGCACTCTTTTGCTCCAAAATGTTCCTTTGGAATGAGGTTTATGTACTTTGCCATTGACAATAGCCCACATGATAATCAATTGACAAATACTTATTAAGTGCTTCCTCTGTATCAGGTACTGTACCAGAGGATACAAATACAATTTATGAAATAATCTCCTACTCCCATGAAGCACAATCTCAGTGATATCTATGGGGTCATAGTGTTTAAAGCTGGAAGAAACCTTAGAGATCAACTGGGCAAAAAGGAGTTTCAAGTGAGCTGCCCAGAGTCATGCAAGCAGACCTAGATTTTCTGTTTCTCAATCCAGGGTTCTTTCCAGCTTTGTCACCATGATTTAAGCTCTCAAGTTTGCTTTAATAATTTTTTCGTACTCTTAGCATTGGAGATATCTAGACATCTAGGATCATGATTGTCATATCTGACCCTTCTTCTCATACTGGAAAATTCTCATTACTGGGAAATTCCATTGTTGTTGTTCTGTCTTACTCTTTATATGCTATCTAGGTTAGTCATTGTATTTGGGTACTTTTCTGTGTGCTTCATTCTCTATCTAGTTTTCCTGATCAGATTATCAAGCCTCCAAGCAAATGTATTCTTTCAGATCTGCCAAAAAACCATACCATTCTATATCAAAAATCCACTATTCCTCTGGTCAGTAGTCAGAAAACCAAATCCTTTTTTTAAAATTTAATTTTCTTTCCTAAATTTTCATTTAGACCCATAGGCTGCTAAAGCTATAAGGAATTGTCAAGGTCATCTAGTCCCCAGCTTCTTAAACTGTGGGACATGACCCCAATATGGAGTCTCATAATGAGGGGAGGTCATAAAATCATGATTTATTATAAATAAATGTTCAATTTGTGTATCTATATTATTTGCCTCTCTATCCAGGGTCATATAAAAACTTCTTGGGTGAAAAGCAGTTGAGAGTGATAAAAGTTCAAGAAGCCCTGAATTCTAGTCTTCTTCCTTAATTATAATAAAGTCAAGGCTCAGAGAAGTGGTCACTTGCTCTCAGTTTCACAGCTAATAGAGGTTTAGACTCGGCCTTGACCTCAGGTCTTCTGACCTATGAAAGTGATCACACTTTCCTTGTCCTCCTTTACTAGACAGAAGTGATGAACATAAGAGCTTTGTTTTCATCTTAGGATCTGTGTTCAATTTGAAAACAAATTTGACCAAGCTCAAGTTCCTTTATTTGCTTAAACATATTAAACATTGTTTCCAGTACAGAGCAAAGTAGTGTTGGTGGAAAAGAAATGATAAATCCTTAGTCCCAAAACATCAGAAAATCATGCATTATGAAAGAGAGCATCCCAAGCAGGATTCCCAGATTTCTTGCTACTTTTCAGTTATGTGCTTTTCAAAAGAGCCCCACAGAATAAAGAGAACCTTATCTAAAAGACCAGTCTATAGTCCATTCTCTACCCTAGCACCACTTCAACCATGACTGCTTATATTTGCTCTTAGACGAATCCTCATGGTCCATCACCAGGCAAGTGAAATGTATGCGAATAGAGAGCCCTCACTATGCTTCTGTTATTACAAACTGTGAGGATAGCAGTTGCTGTGCCACTTTTGGAGATGGAACATCAATTATTGCAAAGCCACAAGGGACGTATCAGGTGAGCCAAGGTGAAATAATTCCAATTGTATGAATGAAGCTTCCCAATGATCCTTTGCCTTCCAAATGTTCTTTTCATGCTCTCTTTTCCGTGTATATTGCTAGCAAAAATATAAACCATTGTTGTTTAGCTGTCTTTTAAGGATATATAAGAATTTATATAAATAGATAGATATAGATAGATGGATGGATAAATTTATGTATTGTTTTATAAATTAGTCAATAGGTATTTAAAAACTTACTCTGTATTAGATACTAGACAAAGTACTGGAAATTCAAAGAAAATATTTTAAAATGCTCTCAAAGAGCTTGTATTCTAATGGTGCAGAAAACATGCTTAAATAGAAATATTCACTGCTTATAGTTGTAATAGACCTCTAACGTCTAAAATTTCTAAAATGATCCAGTCTTTATTTTACAAATGGAGAAACTGAGGTCCAGAAATGGGAAACTATTTTCTGAGAGTTGCCCAGGGAGTAAATGATGAAGCTGGGATTCAAATTTTAGTCCCTTAATTCAGCATTCCTTTCACTGACCAGTGTTGCTTCAAGCTTCACAATATTCCAATTTTATGGTTGAAAAATTGAGGCTCAGAAAATTTAAGTGATTTACTCAAATTTGCACAGCTGAAAATATTTTTTTAAGAAAGTCACATTTTAGTGAGACCAGCAAACACAAATCAAGTATGAATTAAACATTAACCTGATTCATATTAACTTCTGGAAAGGGTAACATCCATTTCTATCTTCCTCTCTCAACTCTATAATGTCCCAGGCTCCCAAAATTAAATCATGTTTTCTGGGTGAAGTGTCAAGGATTCATTAAAATTTATCTCAAGGCTAAGTTGGCTTCCTAAAGGAGGAGGAAAAATCCCTGTTGAGGCTTAATCATATAGTCTCAGGCATGAGTCTGTGGTCTATCAGACTAAACAAACAGATGGATTCTACTAAGCAACAAAAAGTAGCTCCATTATGTGAAAACTTGCCTTAAAATAAAAAGGAACCATCACCAGGAGCTTGGTCACTTGTTGATGAATTTTTTGGCAGCCTGTGAAACCTATGAAACAAAACCAAATACAAGACACACTCTTTCCAATGGAGTCTCTTTCTATTTCTGCAGTGACAGTCACCAAAGACAGTCTAGTTTTGTCTTAAAATGTGCTAAGAATCATGCCAATTTTAAATGTCTCTGAATGTTCATTTAACTTCTGGTGCTTAAAATGTAAAAGCGTTAACTATTTGATGAGTGAATATGCTATAGGAGGCATTGAATCATTAACATTCTTGCTTTAAATAAAGCCAGAAGAAAGAAGCTACAGTTAAACGGAAATATGGCTCATAAGTTCTCCTTCAAGAGTAAGCAAGAGTTAGTTTCATCTTGCATCCCACGTAAAAAAAAATTACACATTATATGCCAACATCTGCTGTGAAAGGAGGCAAAGACATTCTTTGAAGAAGTAGACAAGATTTTTAAGTCAATATTAGCCTTCATGCTCTGACTTTAATGAGACAAAGGATGCAGGATGACAATGGCCAAAAATGTTCATGATCATGAAATCATGATCATGACCAAAAGTTTACTCAGAAACCTCCTGATTATATAACAATAATGTTTTCTCCAAGAAAGGAGTTGGAAGACACCAGGCAATTCAAATAAAATTTCTAAAATTCTAAAAAATGACTATTTTCAATATTCAAAAAATTACTAGTTTCCAAAATATAAGTCATTTAAGAATCATCTGTCCATGCTTAGGTAGATCATCAACTAATTAAACACATCAATATCAAAATTGATACCAACCAAGGAAAGGGAAAAGATGAGAAGATATTGGGTGGTATTACAGCAGTTCCAAATTGACCTCAGAGGCTAAGGTAGCTGCTTCCACTTTCTGGTAGTTCTATTTATTAGGAAATGTTTTCTTTATCACTCCATCCGCAAGCATTTATTAAGTGACCGCTATGTGCTAGGATGATAAGTAAATGAGAGAGATACAAAGGCAAAATGAAATAATCCCTGTCCTCACAGAATTTACAACATTGTAGAAAATAAATACTTAAGTAAATTTATAAATACAAAAATCATCTGGATTACTTAGAACAAAAAGAATAGGAAGCTCTTTGTGAATGCCCTCAATTTTTTTTTCAGCAAAACATGAGGCTTTTTTTTTCAGTATAACATGATTTTCTCAGTGGGAAGGGTAGCTGGAGGAGGATCCATGGATAGTTTCCTGGGAATCATAAAAATTTTATGAGAGCTGCTATGGTAAGTGGGACAGTGAATTGGGGAGGTCTAAAAGAGTTGCCTAGCAGCAGTGAAGGCACAGCTGAGGTTATGTAACATAAATTTATAGGATATCCAATCGGAATGGTTGGATGATTTTCTCCATCTTTGTTCAGTAGCACAGGCATAAGAACTAAGATAGTAGTTATGGGAGTAATCCAAGCTTGGCAAGGTTCAGGGAGGCAAGGGACTGGAGAGGGTAGTGTGGAATTGAACTGGTTCACCAAAGAGTCAAGATGGGGAAAGGTAAAATATATAGAAAGTATAGGTGTGATAGCCTGGGAAAAATTGAAAGTTCAAAGGATAAGAAGTCTCAGTAAAGATGGATAAAATATAGTGCTTGGTGTTGGTGGCAGAAGGAGAGGTAGAATGATAGTATATTGTGATCAGATAGAGATTTCACAATTTATAAACATGGAAAAGGTACATTTGTGAATGACAGCAAGAAGAAAATTATGACAAAGCAAGTCAATGAGTGTGCCTTCTGAATTTGTTTGTCCCTGTGTCTCCGCTCCCCACATGGAAAAATAAAAAGAGGCTAGAATTGGGGAGGGGGAAACTTGTAAACCCCAACCCCCAGAGCTATTTGATATTTGATATTTAGTGCATAGCATAATACCCACTGGTTTATGGTTTACTCTTAACAAGTTTGTGGCTTATTTCTTGTCATATAGAATAATGCTTTAAATCACTACTGATTAGAGAAATGCAAATTAAGACAACTCTAAGGTACCTCCCTGATTGGTCAAGATGACAAGAAAAGATAATGATAAATGTTGGAGGGATATGGGAAAAAATGGAATATTAATACATTGTTGGTGGAGTTATAAGGTAATCTAACCATTCTGGAGAGCAATTTGGAACTATGACCAAAGGACTATCAAACTGCATATTCTTTGATCCAGCAGTGTCTCTATCCCAAAAAGATCATAAAAAAGGGAAAAGCATCCACATGTACAAAAATGTTTATGTCAGCCCTTTTTGTAGCAATTAAGAAATGGGAAACTGAGTGGATGCCCATCAATTGGGGAATGGCTGAATTATTTATATTATATGAATGTAATGGAATATTATTCTATAAGAAATGACTTCTTATAGAAATGAGTCTGATTTCAGAAAGGCCTGGAGAGACTTGCATGAATTGATGCTAAGTGAAGTAGTAGAACCAAGAGTACACAACAACAAGATTATATGATCATCAACTGTAATGAATTTAGCTTTTTTAACAATGAAGTGATTCAGCCAATTGCAATAGACTTGTTATGGAGAGAGCCATTTGCATCCAAAGAGAGGACTGTACACTGAATGTGGATCACAACTTATATTTTCATCTTTATTTGTTGCTTTTGTTTGCTTGTTTTTTTTTTATTCTCATTCCCATTTTTGATCTGATTTTCCTTGTGCAGCATGATAAATGTGGAAATATGTTTAGAAGAATTGCACATGTTTAACTTATTTTGGATTACTGGTTCTCTAGGGGAAGGGGGAAGGGAGAGAAATTTGCAACATAAAGTTTTGCAAGGATAAATGTTGAAAATTTTCTTTGCATATATTTTGAAAAATAAAAAAAATTATTATTTAAAAAAAAAACAAGTTTCTGGCTAGTGAATTTGATAAACTTTGTTCTAATAATGAACTCCAAGATTCTTTAAAGAATAATAAAAATAGATTTTTTTTTTCTCTTGCTGCCTTCCTGCTAGGTGCTACCCCCCAGCACTGGTTGCCTCTCCATTGATAAGGATTGTTCAGCCATTTATTCCCATGAATCAAGTAGTGACACCCTCTACCAACCTTTCAGCCAGCGTGAGCAGCTGAGAGCCAGCAGGTACATTATGAAGCACACTTCCGACATAATCTGTGAAGTTCTAGATCCTGAAGGAAATGTTTTTCAGGTAAATAGTCTATGTTCTCAAATAAGGATCTTGGATTAGATAGCCTATAAGTTTAGTTCTAAATCTTATAAATTAAGAATTGTAGAAGGCTGACATGTTTCATTTTATTCCCAAGTGCCATACCCATATATACACAGATACACACACACATACATGTTCAGAGGCAAAATGGATGTCAAAAGTTTTAAAGACTAAATAGATAAATGAGAAAAGAGAAAGGGGGGAAAGAACAGAGATTTCAATTTATGTCAACAGAACAGAAGGAATGGGTAAAATAGCATTTACTTACTTAAATTTACATTTACTAGGGCTCAGATATTTTTGCTCCAAATTTCCATTTTCCTTGTCCTTTATTCTGCAGTACTTGCACAGTGATTTTTAAAATCACCCAAAAAATGATTTTTATGACTAAGAATCTATTTTCTATCATGCTGTATTCCAGATATTGCCTTGTTAGCAATAACACCACTCTCATTATCTGTTTTATGACTCTGCTGTTGAATTGATCCATCCTAATTCTGACCTTAGGACAGACGCTCAATATAATGGATAGCACTCCAGGACTGGAAACAGGAACATCTGAATTCATATCCAGCCTCAGACACTTACTAGATGTGTGGCCCTAGGCAAGTTATTTAACCCTGTTTGTCTTAGTTTCCTCATCTATAAAATGAGTTGGGAAAGGAAATCACAAAATACTCCAGTATCTTTGCCAAGAAAACCCCAAATGGAGTCATAGAGTCAGACATGACTAAACAACAACAGCAGCAAGAAGTCTTACCTTATGCAAACTATGTCAAGCAGTTAAGTATTTATTTACTAAGTATTTACTATATGTTAAACACTGTGCTAATTGTTGGGGACAAAAGTACAAACAGAAAATCCCTATCATCAAAGAACTTACATTATAAAGGGTAGAAATAATTTATTTAAAGGAGCTGAAAAGTATAGGGAGAAGTGGGAGGTACCCACATGCAAAAAAGGAACAGAAGCAGAAGCAGAGCTGAAGGAAATTAAGGCAGAACTACCTAGCTCCATCCCAAAATGGAATCCTGGGGAAAACTCACTAATGGAAGAAGGGAAGAACAGGGAGAAGGTTGTTCCAAGGTGAGCCATGAAAAATATTAAAATTTTCTTAAGGACACACAGCTTTCTCATTTTTTACTCTCCTCTACCTTTAACACATAGCATCACATGCAGAATCTCATAGTCAGCAGGGATCCCAGAAATTATTTAATCCAAGCTGTATCTGAACAAACATCCCTTCTCTATGCCATCTTCAGCATTATCAAGTCTCAGATTGAAAACTTCAATTTATGGAGAACCAGACAGTGTGCTGAACTTACCTCCTATAGGCTGGAAAAAACTATTATTTTAATTTTTGGTATGAACAAAAGGTTACAACAATAATCCAAACCCCAGGACAAGAGATGAAGCTGAAATACAAATTATGGATGATCTCTTAAAGCAGAGGTGTCATCTCTGGAATACAATCAGAACCAAATTAAAATGTAATTGAGAAATGTTTAATACAGTAAATAAAAATACAATACAATATAGTTCATGTTATTTTATGGCTTTCTAAGTCATTATGTATCCAGCAGGCTTCTATTTGAATTTCATACTACTGGCTTAAAGTGTAATCACTCTCAAGGGCATTTGCATCTTAAATAGTTTAATTCAATAAGCAGTTTCTTAGTACTTCCTAACCACCAGGACCTGGCTTCCAGATAAAAGAAATAAAGATCTAACAGTAGAATGTCAGGTATCAGTGAGCAGGTAGTAGAAAAATGGTGGAAGAGTGAGATGGCGGGAAGGATACTATGGAATCTTTCCTGAGCCTCTGAAATCATACCCCTTATAATGTCACCTAATTTTCATTGAATAAAGATTAACTTCACTTGAGTCTGCCTATTTACTATGTTCCCCAAAGCAATTCAGAGCACATGTTCAAACTATTTTATTGACTTAAACTTACAAATTAATGAAACTTGACAAGTTAAGTTGGTTGCCATAAAGAATATCTTAGCTGGGGCAGCTAGATGGTGCAGTGGACAGAGCACCAGCCCTGAAATCAGGAGGACGTGAGTTCAAATCTGGTCTCATATACTTAACATTTCCTAGCTGTGTGACCCTGGGCAAGTTACTTAACCCCAATTGCCTCAGATATATATATATATATATACATATATATATATATATATGTATATATGTATATGAGTGTGTGTGCATATATATATATATGCTTCCCCAATGTAAAAAGATCCCCTGCTTTTTCAAGTTGAGTGAACAGATTGATAACATGCTCTTTGTTAATTAAGTCTTTCATCACCCTCTATATATTACTTCACTCTTAGGTCATGGTCGATGGCACCGTATCAACTGTTGTCCCAGAAGCAAACTTAGAGGAGACCATAGAGGAGGAAAGTGAAGATTATGACAGTTTAATGCCTGATAAAATAGAAAAAAATCCTCTTCAAATTTATGGTGAACATGTCCCCAGGTAATATTTAAAAAGACAGCCCCAAAATCTTTCTTTTAAAATTAAGAAAGATGTTTTCATTTTATTCTTCAATTAACTGAATTGTATTTACTTAAATAGATTTTTTGTTATCTATGCTGATGGCTCAGGAACAGAACTTCTTCGAAATAGTGACATAGAAGAGTATCTATCTTTGGCTTATGGGGAATCAACCACTGCCGTTCTGCAGGAGCCAGTACAGGAATATCCAGGTAGGAAAGTTGACATCCCCCTGAATACAGATAAGCAAATGGCCTAAGATAAATACTCAAAGGATGGTAAATGGAATAGGAAAATGTGGAGAGGTACCCTATAATCTAGGGAAGAACAAATAATATCTTTGCCATCACTTTATCTGCCCCAGACAAACTCACTTTAACAGGAAACTAAGTTTGAATCCTACCTCAGATACTAGACAATCCCTTAAACTTTTCTCTCTGTTTCTTCATTTGTAAAATAGAAACAATCATTATAATTGCACATTTCCTTGTTGTAAGGATCAAATGAAATAATATATGTAGAGTGCTTTGCAAACCTTAAAGCACTATAGAAATGCCACTTTATTCATGTTATATTATTTTTATTATCATTATTTCTCTCCAACTCACCATCATTTTTACTCCTTCCATCAACCATCCCTAACTTTACCCCCTTTTCTTCCTTCTTGTCTACCGTTTTGGATGAAAGTTGATCTATCATTTAGACTTCTAATACTTCTTCAATTTAATGTGAGGTTTAAGATTGAGTTCAGGATTTTTTGAGTCACAGAAGATTTTAAAATTCATCTCCTTCAAACCCTTGTACTTACAGCTAAAGATACTGAGACATAGAGTGACTTGCCAAACATCACACAAGTTATGAGCAAAAAAAGTATGGTTAGAAATCAGGTCTGACTCCACAGACAGCCATTTTGAAGCAAAAAGCAGCTAATGAAAGTTTTCAAATGAGCATTTCTTTTAAAAAAATTGTTAGTGGTTTCTAGTGACATTTATCACATGAATAGAGATTTTAAGAATGGGCAGTTATTTCAGTGAGGTCCACAGCACACAGACACATAAACCCAAATAGTTTATACATATCTGCATATTACTACCTATTTGCATGTGGGTTTTTATATGTATTCTGTACTCCTAATGGGATCTCCTGTTGTCTACTTCTTCTAGGCCTGTGGTACTAAGTGGGTGACCACTTATCTGAGTCCACAACTCACAAATTCCCATTTTCACTGACTTTCTCCTGAGTTCACATGACACCCAACTAAAGCAAAGATCATTTACTCAAAACAAAGCAGAAATAATAGCAAGTAGCTAAAGCAAGCAAGGGAACAGTCTGAATTCTTATTTTCCAAGCTACTACCTCTACACACATGAGGTTTTCTCTACTTTGCTAACCATGCTGGGCTTATCATGCTATCCCCAACACAGAGAATGACATTTACCATCACTCACCACAGTGGGTGCTCACTGTCTATAGGATTAAGCACAAATCCCTTGGCCTGGCAGTTAAGAACCTCCATATAGTCCAGTACCTCCCTACCCATTCCTGCCTCATTTTATATCACAACCCTTTGCATATTCTATGTTCTCAACAAATAGAATTCCTAAAATGTTCCCTACTCTCTTCTCTTACTTTCTCTTCCTCCTTATCTTCATGCTGGTGCTGTTTCTATCACTGATAAGTCTTGCAAAATTAAGAAAACTGTACCTTAGTTTCCCTGTCCCACCCAGACTTAAAAACAGACCTATACAGAGGGAAAATTGGGAGTTTTTCTGGGTTATATGAAGTGCCAGGGCTTCAGGCAGTAGACGCTGCCCAAGATTATAAAATTAAAATAACAATGTCTGTAAGGCTGGTATAAGGGCTTTCCAGTTGTGCTGGCCCAGAGTCTTACAAAGACTTTCCATTCTGGAAGATATTCTGCCAATTCCCATGTAACTATTATAAGTAAAGTAAAAGAATGAAAATAAATGAAAAAAAACCCCTTTTGTGTATTTCTTTCTTTATAGTACATGATTAAAATGCAAGATGAGGCTTACAAGTAATAAAAATTTACAAGAAAATATTTTGATAAAGTTTTCATAAATAAGAAATATTCTTATACTTAATTTTAGTGAAATGTTTTGTCAATATACAAACACAAAAATAAAAATAACAGATACTTGTAATATAAAATATACATATTAGCTAAAACAATAATAATAAAGTATAACAAATAATAACAATAATATATTAACAACAATAATGTTGGATGGGTTTTTTGGCGCAAAGTTTCTCAAAATGTGGTGCCCTTAATGATGCTGATAATCATTTTTCTTTTTCAACAAGTTACCTTTTTTAATGAATTTTTCTAAAATGTTGCAAATTCAAACTCAACTCACAGTATAACAAAAGAAAAGAGACCACAAGCGAAATGGTTTATGGATTTTTCAAACACATAAATAAATGAAATATTGTGAAGGCACCATGGCTCATGCTTATGGCTAACACAAAGTAACAGAGTATAATCTACTTGGGAAAAGCTTTTAGTGTGCAAATTATAAACCCAATTATGAATTGTAGCAACTCAATGATCACTGTCATTTTTTACTTACTTCTAAAATAAAGCATTGACTAAACTATTCCTTTCATATGTTCCTCATCCTTTTATTTCAAAGACTGCAATTCCCAAATGTTTTGTTCTTGTTGTTTTTAAACTATGCCCTTCTATGATCTGTCCTCAGATGCCCACGGCAGGAGCAATATTGAGCTGGAAGAGTTGTGGAGTCAGACCTTTGTGACAATGCTGGCCTGGAATTGAAATTTTTTCATTGAGTGGGATTAGTTGTTGTTTATTCGTTTGTCATGTCCACTTCTTCATAACCCCATTTGGGGATTTTTTGGTCAAAGATACTGGAGTGGTTTTTTTCTATTTCCTTCTCCAACTCATTGTTTCCAATGCAAATGTCTGAGGTCAAATTTGAGCTCATGAAGATGAGTTTTCCAGCTTCAGTGCTCTATCAATATCTTAATCAATGATGATCAAAGAGCAACATTCTTGAATTCATATCTATTAAATGCAAAGTATGGTAACTGGAAATAGAAATTTAGAGACAAAAATGAAGTGGTTCCTGTCTATAAGATTATATTCTACTAGGAAGAAATAATGGTTATCATAGCAGATAAATAAATACAAGGTAATTTGAGAAAAGGAATTGAACTGATAGGATTAGAAAAATGTCATTGTAGATGGCATCTGAGTTAAACTTTAAATGAAGTTAAAACTGTAAATACTAGAGTATTTTGCAAAGCCCTAACCCTATAACTTTGTTCATTAGGCTTTATTTGGAAGCACAAGGTAATTGTTTCATTTGGGGAGGTGCAGTGAGTAAAGCCTCAGTAAGCTGAGACTTCAAAAATTTGCAATTTAGGAATTGTTCTCTGGATAGAAAAGGGAAGAGGAATGTATTTATGGGAGACTAGGTAGTATAATGAACAGAGTACTAAACTTGGAATCAGTCTGGAGTCAGAAAGACTTTTCTTCCTGAGTTCAAATTCAGCCTCAGATACTTACTAGCTGTGTGACCTTAGAGAAGTCATTTAATCCTGTTTGCCCAGTTTCCCCTTCTGCAAAATGAGCTGCAGAAGATAATTTCAACTCCAGTATATTTGCCAAAAAAAACCCAAATTGGATCATGAAAAGTTGATCATGCTTAAAACAACTGAAAAGCAACACTATAAAAATGCTGGCTATTATTATTTGGAAATGTAGGTAGCATTTTAAAAATACATTTAAAAAACCTATGATGTACAACTCCTCTAAAGTCATATAATCAATTAATGGCAGAGCCAGATTAAGAATTGAAGTGTTCCTGAGTAGCCTGCTTAGCCCTCATACCTATGACTCACTGAGAAAAATAACCAACTATAGAAAAGATTTCACTCCAGTTGCTAATTAAAGTAGCTGGTTTTCTGTTTGTCCTCTAATAATTACCTCTTTCTTTTCAAGATTTACATGGACTCTGGATTAACACAGAATTCTTTTGTTTTGGCAAAAGTTGATTTTTGACAGTTCTAGAGAAAGAAAAGGGGAAGCTCTCAGGATGTCCCACTGAATTCTGCAGAGGAATTTTGATTCAGAAATGATGCTTTTAAACTTTATCTTTGATCTAGGTGCTCTGAGTATTACTGTTCTTCGACCTTTCTATGAAGTATCTCCATGGATTATGAAGAAAGAATTAGACACTATTGTGCCTACTAATCTTCAGTCAAGATCCTGGAGTACTTTCCCCCCAGCTGAGGTACAAAGTTGTTCTACTTAAAAGCAGATGGGTAAAGCATTGGAGGACCCCTATCTCTTTTCTTCATTCCTAGTGAAGTAGTAATTCAATTGCCCTCAAGCTTTGATCTCGTGTAGCCAATATGGGATATTGGCAAAATTAGAACTCAGGCTTCCCCCCCCCCCCGTATCACACCACCCTCCTCAAAATCCCATTAAAATGAGGAAATGAAAAAGAATTTGCCCTGACCAATTAAAATCACCTTTATTTCCTTTGCCCAAGTTGTTGTTTTTTACTATCAAAAGATTTTTACTATTTTTTACTATTTTACTATTATTTTTACTTTTACTATTTTGAAGTATCATAAGTAATCCATGCTGAGTAGCCCAACTTCAAGCTGGTTTTCCTAAATTGGAACAAACTTACATTATAAAGACCACCCTATCCTATAAGGTAATAATATTTCCTCTCATGGAATTAACACCCCTTTTTTTTTGATGAAGACAATAAAGGGCTAAATTATTTGCCCAGGCTCACATAGCATATAAGTACCTAAGGCTAGATCTGAACTCAGGTTCTCCTGACTCAAAAACCAGAGCTCTATATGCTTCCCTCCCTCCTTTTTAAATGACCACTTTAAAAATAATATTTAGTTCCTTCTTCAGGAATTCTTTTTTTTTTTTCATGGCAATTGGAATGGAGTGACTTGCCTAGGATCACACACTAGTAAGTTTCAAATATCTGAGGTCATATTTGAACTCAGATCCCCCGACTCCAGAGTAATGTCCAATTGCCCCTCTTCAGGAGTTCTTTAGCCTTTCATTTTTGGCATATAATTTTAATGATTGCATGCCTATCATTTTTTTACATTTAATATTTTAGAAAAATGCAGTTATGTGATAAATAGCTTTGCAATTACATTAGAATTATATAGAGATGTCCTGTTGAGTTTTGGAATATAGTGGAAGAAAACAGACTTTCATTCATTTTAAAATAGTCAAAGTTCCCTCCTAAAGGGGTGGGGAACCATAGGTCTGAGTCCTGCATCTGGAAGTATTTCCATATTTAAAAAGCCATCTTGCAGTAGCTAATATAGCCCAAGTTTTTGTTTTAATGAGATTATCCATAATGAAGGAATATGTTGGATAAGAAGATGGGGGATATAATTAGCAGAGTGGAAAGGACCCTGAACTGAGACCCAGGACATTTGGGTTTCCATTTTTGCTATGTCCCAAAGTTTTCTAGATGACTTCAGATAAATCACTTCTTCTTTAGTGGCTTTTAGTTTCTTAATCTGTATGAAAAGTTGGACCAAATGATCTTTAAAGCCTCTTCCAGTTTATTTAGCATTTTGTTTTTAAAACTTTTGGATTTGCATTATAACCAGCAAAGATCAAGAGAAGCAATAAACTTGTAGCAAAGATGAATTAAATGCTTAATCATTGGCACTAATCACAGCAGAACATTTCCATGATTTATTAGAAGAAAATTTAAACTAAATATACTTGTCATTTCTTTGAGAAAACTGATCTAAGTCATAGAAGACGCCTTCCCGATACTATCCTGAATGCTTTCAAAATGATCTTTTCAAAGAGTGACTATTTTTTAATCTTTTAAGTGGTAGGACTATCTTTTAAGTGGTAGGACTCTCCATCAATAGCCCACCAGCTCATTGAAATGAACCTAAGAAATTGGCGAAATTTGTTCTTTATTGTACAGTATGGCAAGTGGATAGGGGACTAGAGTTTTTCAAATTTCAACATAGAAACCTAATCTTAAAAAGTCACTTTACCTCTGTATGCCTCCATTTCCTTATCTGAAAGAGGAAAGAAAAAAAAAAAAAAACATCACAGTTGGGGAGGGTGTGGACTCTTAGATTCCTCCAAATATAAATCTACAATTGCTTGTCCCCTACTTGGACTAGGGCTAAGAATATAGATCCCCAGCCTTGTTGGGGAAGAAAAGAAGAGGCATATAGTAGGTAGAAGAGCTACTAAAAATAAGAACCACCTCTGGATACAATGCCTTATTTAGTCATGATATTGCCAAGAAGTCTCTATTCAATTTTTCACCTATCGTCATACAGTGTTTTACAGTGTATGACAACAAATCTAAAATGGGCTCTCTGAATGAACTGCATTTGAGAACAAGGGGACATAAATTCTCTCCCTCTGAAAGATTTTTGAGAATGTTATTTTATTAGCTCATAGAAATTTAGAGCTGGAAGAGATTTTTGGGACTAGCTAGTACCTCTTAATTTATATAATTTTTGACCAAATGGAGGTTCAAAAGAGTTGAATGACTTACTTAAAGTTACCCAGGGAATTAATAATGGCAGATCTAGGACCAGAATGAAGGCCCATCTCCTAGCTTCCAGTCTAGGATTCTGTCCAGTACACACTAATACTCTTAAAGCAAAGAGGTACTGGAATGACAAGTCAAGAACATAACCAAATGACAATGTTGGGTCTTCTCAATGCTGTGATGGCATGTCATGGAGTCTCACCAGGAACTTTAAAATACAGAGTAAAGTGGATAGAGCACCAGCCCTGAAGTAAGGATGACCTGAGTTCAAATCTGATCTCAGACACTTCCTAGCTGTGTGACCCTGGGCAAGTCACTTAACCCCAATTGCCTCAGCAAAAAGCAAAAAAAAATAAAAATAAAATAAAATAAAATACAGAGTAAAGATGCCTACCATAAATAAACTTAGAAGGCTGTCCCACAAATGTAAGTCAGCTTTAAGGTGATCCTTTTGTATGCTAAATAATTGCTAAAAGACTGTGTCCATCCCAGAACTGGCTTAGGAATTTGCATACACCTTGGGAACCTATTTAAAAGTCTTGGACAGGGGGCAACTTGGTGATGCAATGGATAGAGCACCAGTGCTCTATCCACCAGCCCTGAAGTCAGGAGGACCTGAGTTCAAATCTGGTCTCAGACACAACATTCCCTGGCTGTGTGACCCTGGGCAAGTCCTTAATCTCAATTGCCTCAGCAAAAAGCAAAAAAAAAAAGTCTTGGACAGTTCTAGGAGTGCCCAGAATAGTCTTGGACAGTTCTAGGAGTGCCCAGAATAATTCCAAGTCTTGCACAGCTTCTCAAGAAGTCTCTAGAGCAAGACTGATGCAGGAGCAACCTATGTCTCAGAGCTGCCAATATAATAAGCTCAATTAATATTGATTAAGTACCTACTATATGCCAGGAACTGTGCTAAAATGCCCCCAAATCTACTCATTTTGAAAGGATTGGGAAATTCTTTAGCCCTAGATGAATCCTGGATAAGATCTTTTCTCCATGATACAGCATTGACTGGAAGCCACCTATATAGAACTGGCTTTGCCATTCCTCCAGCCTCTGGATTTCAAACTAATTTTTTTAAAAAAGTCTTAGTGAAATGTATCAGGGAAATCAGTCAGGATGGCCTATGCCAATAAACACTGTACCAGTGTACCAAGTCCCTAGGAGAGAGAGGGATGCTTTCCAGATTCCCTTAAGGAAACACAAACCAGGTAGTAACAGGTAGTAGCTGCTGATTTTAGGATGGGCCCACTTCCAACTGAAATGAGAAATATAAATCCAGCCTCAAAAACAAAGAAAATGTATTGGGGAAGATGTTGGACCAACTAGGGATCAAAAAATATGTTTAAATTATAAAAATATTCTATATGAAAAGTTATTTTATCATTGGTGTTGGTTTTATTTTTACAGAAGAAAACTCCAGGTCCTCCTTTTGGAACTCACATTTGGAAGGGTCTATCCATAGGGTCTGTGCACTTGGCTTATCTACCTGCTCCTATACGAAAGTGCCCCAAAGTACTCCAGGTCCGGCAATTCATTCAGCATGAGGTCATTAAGAATGAGCTGAAACTCAAGCTGCAGTTTTCCCTTAAGGTAATTGGAATTATGAGATCATTATTTTCCAAAAAGGAGGAGATGCTTTATCCCTTTCCAGGATCAGAATTGGGCATTATCAGAACTCAGTTTCATGAGTCTATATTCTTTTCATTTACATTGTTTATAGTCATTGTGTATATTGTTGTCCTAATTCTGCTTACTTCACCCTGTCTTAGTTTATATCTTGCCATTTTTTTCCTCTGGACTCCTCATATTTATCATTTTTTACAATAAACTAATGCCCTGTTATATTGATATAATCATAATTTGTTCAGTTGTTCCCTATTTTATTTCCAATTATTTGCTACTGTGTTGCTATGAACATATGCTGGCATATATAGAACGCGGCAGTTAGGTGGTACAGTTAATAGTGTGCCAAGCCTGGAGTCAGGAAGACTCATCTTCATGAGTTTAAATATGACTTCAGACATTTCTTAGCTATGTGATCCTAGGCAAGTCATTTAATTCTGTTTCATTCCCTTATGTATAAAATGAGCTAGAGATATAAATGGCAAACACTCCAGTATTCTTGCCAAGAAAACCCCAAAGGAGATCGTGAAGAGTTGGGCATAACTCAAACAACTTAATAACAATATCTAAAACATTTGTGTTGTTGATCCCCTTGAGGTATGTTTCCAATAATGTGATCTCTGAGTCAAAGAATATGAGTAGATTAGCAACTTTTCTCACATAATTCCAAATTGTTTTCCAGAATGGTTGGACCAACTTACAGATCTACCAATGGTGTATAAGTATGTTTATCATCTCTCATTTCTTCCGACTGAGCATTTCTCACCTTGGCCCTGTTTGCTACTTTCTTTTTAAATGCTCAAATACAATAGATTTAATAATATGTCCTAGAATTTTGCCATTCTTTTAAGACAAGGTCACCAGACTATAATTAGAAAATTAAACATTCTTTATTTTCTATTTTTTTAAAGCATGGTAACATTTACCTCTGTGATAGTTCTTGTGATACTTCCCCTATTTTCCATTATTTTTCCTGTGATACTTTCCCCTATTTTCCATAAATTTTTCAAAGTTACAGTCACTTAATAATCCCTGGAAAGCTTTCACACAGGAGGTGACACCAAATGAATCTTGAAAAACAAGGGACTCAAGAGGTAAAAGTAGGAGGGAGAGCATTTCAGACATGGGAGACAAGGGAGCATAAGTAGGAGGTGGAATGTTGTATAAGGAGAATAACAAGTAGAACAATCTGTCTGGAATATAGAATGTGTGCTAGGGAATAATGAGAAAGAAATCCAGAAAGGTAGATAGAATATGACTGGTTTTAAGAATCAAACAGAGAAGTTTAATTTTTAAACTAGAGTCAATAAGGGGATCGTATAGCTTCTTGAGCAAGGGCGTGACCTACTCAGAACTATACTTTAGGAATATCATTTCGGCAGTTTCATCTTGAGTGAACAGAATAAAAAGAGGAAAACACTGGAAGAGGGAGACCAGTTGGGAGCCTATACTCGGAGTCATGGTGTAAGTTTACCATTTCTACTACTGGGGAAGTAGAACCTGGAGAATCTCTATTTATTTATTTGACTGGAGAATCTCTTGAGCTGCATTGGATTAAGCCAATTGGGTATCTATACTAAGTTTAGTATTGTTATGGTCAGTGATTTGTAAAGAGGTGTCCCCAGATTGTTTAAGAAGGGATGAACTGGCCCAGGTAAGGAGAATGGAGCAGGTCAAATTTCTACTACTGATCAGGAGGAGGTTGATTGAATGCTGAACTTGTAGCCTGACTGAGATAGAGATACCAGTCTCAAAAACAAAGAAAAAATGGGCTATTCCTCTTGCCTTCCACATGGATGCTTTTTTCTATGTATTACTATGTGCTTTATTATTATATTTAGGAAATTATTTTTCAGAAAGGGAAGGTAAATGTGATTGCCTTATGTCCTTGTTTGTGTGATTAAATGATCCATTCTAACCACTTCCTCATTTATCCTGATTTATATTTCAACTTATGTACCACTTTTGTTCTATCCTTCCCTTTCTGAAAAATAATTTCCTTGAAAGATAAAACAAAAGTTGAGATGATAGATGTGATTTATCTCATCTCATTTATCTAGCATAATGTTTCTTCTTTCATTTTTTTTTATCCCTAGAATCTCTCTTCTTGTTTTTAACCTTTTGATTTCCCTCCCATCCATCACCTGCCTCATCACCTTCTTAGCCTCAATGCTTCTGATGTTTTTTTTTTCACTACTCACTCTTTTTTAACTTTCTCTTCCTTTCATCTTCAATGTGCATTTTCTTAAAGTTGAAGGTGTTTGATAAATTCTTTGGGTAGTCATATGGGTCACTCTAAACAGCTCTCTCTCTTCTTTATCAGTAGAATACTGTGTATTTCTGTCTATAGAATTTTCTTTTTGAGAGCTTCCCATCTCTCTCACAGATTTCCCCTGTATAATCCTTACTCACAGGATCCTATTTATCATTTAACTGAACTTTTTGAAATCTTTTTTTTAATAATGAAGTTATCTACACCCAGATTTTCTCTTACCATTTATTATAAAATTGAAGATGGTATGATCACTTCCTTCCAAGATTTAGACTCTAGCAGCCTTATTCATTACAACCAGATCTATGTAGCAGTGTCCTTCATTGCTTCTTTCGCTTTTTAAAAATATTCAATTAGTACAATTAGAGTTCCAACTCTCTTAAAAGCAGTTCTTGGGGCCTCTAAGTGGTACAGTGGTTAGAGCACCAGCCCTGAAGTCAGGAAGACCTGCGTTCAAATTTGATTTCAGACACTTAACACTTCCCAGAGTATGACTCTGGTCATGTCACTTAACCCCAATTGCCTCAGGAAAAAAAAAAGAAAAGAAGCAGTTCTTCCATCTTGGTCAGCCAAGTCAAGTATAAGTATCTTACTTCTAGATTTCTAATTCTCCATCCTACATCTTCCAGAATTCTGGTGGAGTGTTGCTACAAGATGCTGGTAATTGAAACTGATGTTCCTCTTCTCCCTTAGCTAGGGAGGAAGGGAAGGGAGAGAGTCTGACCTTCCTAGCTGCTAGCTAGTCTTTATTAGAATTGTTTTTTTCCCATTCAAGTTTCCTTTTGCCATCCACTTGAATGATCACATCCATTTATATATGTCTATTGTGGCTTATTATCAATGAAAAATGTTTTTGTTTATGTGATTATTGCCAATGCCCTAAGAAATTTTGACTCCTCTAAAGAGTCAGAAGACATCCTTCTTTTAACATGAGCTAAAGTGAAGAATTAGGTTTGGAAATACAACTTTTTTGGATTTTCTACAAGCTGTGTGTTTGTGTAGTTAGATCAATAGTTCAAAGCATGTATACATGCATGTGTGTCTGTGTTTGTGTGTATACATATATATGTGTTTGTGTATGTACTATGCACACACATATATATGTGTGTGTATAATCTCATTACTCCTAGACAAGTATAAATAGTGGAAAATGTAACCACATACAATGATCTATATACCACTAGGCCTAACTTTGATAAACCTTTCAGGTAAATAAGAGTACAAATTTGCTGTTTCTTTTACATTATTATTCCTCTTCTACCTAAATGCCTATACACAGACTATCCTGTACATTACTTGATTTCCTAGAATGTACCTCCCTCACTTCATCATCTCTATCTCTAATGATGCAGTGACTGTTGAGTCCAATGCTACCAAATCTCAATGATACATGTAAGATAAAATTTACCTCTTTACATTTATCTATTGTTCTTCATACTTTCTTCATGTGATCATTTAGAGACTATGGGTTTTATTACACTTTCTCCTTTAGAATAGTCATCTAAATTTCCTGCTTTTCTCTTTGATTATTCTTTTTCCTAAATTGTACCTACTACCTTCTATGGTATATAACTTGGCAAAAACAGGAATTTCTCTCATTTTTCCTCAGATTTTAAAGTCAAGATTTTAAACAGATTTACAAGACTTCAAACAAGTATATTTTTATAATCACTGACCAAGAAAAGATTATTCTTCATAGACAATAAATGATAATCCAAAAATCCAAACCTTTCCCCAATCTCTTTAACCAGCTGTTTATTTCTCAAGACCATCTTTGCTTTCCTACCCAAAAAAATCTCAGAGCCGAAAAGGAACCCATAGACCATCTAATCTATCTCATATGTCAGCAATTCTTAAAAAAAAACATTTTTTCCCACTTTTAGTGATGGTGGTTAAAAAAAAAATTCTTCCTGCAAGTGGTCATCTGGTCCAGAGGTGTCAAACTCATGTCTCATGGGCCACATGCAAGTCACATGTGGGCTGAACCAGATGATAATGGGAAATACCTAATAAAATAAAAAATACAAGAAAACAGAGAAGATATTAATATGTGGTTTTCTAAGTCACTATTTAACCTGGAGGCATACTTACATATTTAGTGACCCCCTCCATTTCTATTTGACACCACTGTCCTAGTCATACAACTTTTCCTTCTATTCTACCCTATTATGTAGACCAATCCTTTTTGAGATATCTCTAAGTTTTTAGTTTGTTTTTAGACTGTTAATTTTTCTTTATGTAAAACCAAAAATTGCCTCTAAAATTTAAGTCTGTCCTTTGGGGCCAAACAGAACCAGTATAGAGCAGCTAGGTTGCACCATAGTGTGCACAGTGCCAGATCTGAAATCAGGAAGACTCATCTTCATGAATTCAAAGTTGGCCTCAGATGCTTAGTAGCTGTCAAATCAATCAAAATTAACCCCGTTTGCCTCAGTTTCCTCATCTGTAAAATGAAACCACTCCAGGATCAGTATCTCTGCCAAGAAAAATGCAAATGAGGTCATGAAGAGTTAGATATGACTGAACAATAACAGTACCAGTATAACCCCTTTTCCAAATTGAAAGGCTCCCATATTTGAAGATAGCTAATTTATCCTCTATATACTTTTACTTCTCTAGGCTAGGCATTCCAATCTATATATGACATTATCTCAAGGCTTTTCATGGTCACCTCACCCACCCCAGATCAACAACTGTTACATACAAGATTGGTCCAATAATTTGACAGATCAATACATACATACATGCATTGATTGATAGAATAGATAGATGATAGATAGAAATATAGCTATAAATATATGTATATACATAGTACAAATAGCATAAATTATATATTCTTTCTGTAAAATTAACTACTAAAGCTGAGAAAGAAAACTGTAATCCAGAGGTCCTTTGCCTTTTTGTTTCATGAATCCCTTTGGCAATCTGTTATAATCTGTGGGTGTCTTCTGAGAATAAAGCTTTAAATAATCAAAAGAAATGCTAAACTTCTGTTGGAAAAAATGTTCTATTGGGGAAAATGAAGATATATATGTATTTTTCCCTTCCAAATTCACAGGAACCACTCTCCCTCTCCCTCCCCGGCAGAATCTCTCCTCTAAGGATTATCAGGTTTAAGAATTCCTATCATGGTATTTCCAAATATAGGTACCTGAGTCTACTTTTTTTAATTACTTAAGAAAAAATCATTAACCTTTTCTTGGACTTTATTGTCACTTTTGATCTAGGATTATATAAACCATATTCTAAAGAAAGAGGATGAATTACAGGAAATGACCATTAAGGACTCACGAACAGAAGAGGAAAGAGGCAATGCTGCAGACCTGCTCAAGCTGGTAATGGTGAGTAGAAGTGGGTTCTTTTTAAATGGAGTCATTGTTTGATGTTCTGTGTGCCAAAGGACAGCCTCCTTGGTAATACTGATGCCATTCTAAACACATTCTCTTCCCTCTCCTTACTTCCAGGCTTTCTTTAGGACCTCCTCTTCAGTTGTAAATATATTGGGGAGCCTTTGAATTTGATACTTTTTCACTGTCTTTAGAAGAACAGATATTAAGGGAAATTATGAGGGGAAAAGACCCTTATTCCCAATATTTTTATAAACAGCTTGAAAGTTCAGATAGTAAGTTTATCAAATATTCAAAGGATAAGCTAACAAGTTGTATATTCATAGGATAAAACAATGAATCAAATATATTTTAAAATTAACTAGTCAATAAGCATTTATTATATACTTTCAAAATATCAAGTCCTATGAGAAGCTTTAGACATAGAAATAAACACCAAAATGATGGTCCCTCTCCAAGTAGCTCCCATTCTAATGGAGGAGGTAATAGCTATCAATTGTACACACACACACACACACACACACACACACACACACACACATACACACATACACACACGTCATGTGTACAGAATAGATGGGAGATAATCACAGAGGGAAGATGCTAGCTATAAGAAGGACTGCAAAAAATATTCTGAAAAAGGTGAGATTTGAACTGAATCTGAAAGGAAGTCAGGCAATCTAGTAGAAGCAAAGTGAGGAGAAAGAGCATTCTAAGTAAGGGTGTGCTGGAGCCAGCTCTAATAGAAGAGAAGATGGTTAAATTTTCAATTTGAGCAGTTATAGCTCAGAAATAGACAATTACTACAAATCAAGGCTTTGATTTATTTATTGGATTGTTTAGAATTAAGAAAATTTTCATAATGCAGATTAAATGTAAAAGTCTATGTGCATACTTCCCCCCCTAGAAAGCCCCCATAATGAACACACCCCTGTAATATTGCTTGAGCTCAGCAAGAATATAGTAGAAAGCTCAAGGAATAAAATCATCAACAGCTTGGAAGGCTAGTGCCTAAAAGCTAACAAAAATAGTAATAATAACAATAATAGTAATAACTGTAATTTATGTAGCAGGTTTGCAAAGTGATTTACTTCCTTTAATTCATTTGAATCTGCCAACACTCCCAATTCCTGACCTGGGAGAACATCCAATGAAAAGGCACTAGAAGATAATGTGTTGAATATGAGGGACAGCTAAGAAGGCCATTTACAGGATGGGAAACTGATGACAAACAGAAAAGTTGAGTCAACAGTGTTACATGGCTGTCAAGAAAATTGATGTAGTCTTAGGTTAGTGTCTAGAACAAAGGAGATCACCACACTGGTCTCTGCCTTGGTCATATTATATCTTGAGATCCTTGGTCAGCTCTGAGGATCACAAGATGCAATACAGAACAACCAGCAGGATGACTTTTTTATCAAGACTATCCTATATGAAGACAAGTTGAAAGAAATATATATGTTTAGTCTAGAGGAGAGAAGATTTAGAGGGATGGGAGATACGCTAGTTACTTTCAAATATAGAACAGGGCTGGAGTTGCCATGTGGTGGTGGTTGTTTTGTGATCCCATTGGGGTTTTCCTGGCAAGGATACTGCAGTGTTTTGCCATTTCCTTCTTCAGATTATTTAACAGATGAGGAAACTGAGGCAGGTTGGATTAAGTGACTTACTCAGAGTCACACAACTAGTCAGCATTTGGGGTTGGATTTGAACATTTCTTTTAATTCCAGGGCTTGCTCTCTATCCACTGCACTATCTACTGCCCTGCTGCTGTCATCTGGAAGAGGCATTTTTTTTTTAGCCACAGACATAGAACAAGTTGTAGTAGCCATAAAGATACTGATTATTGCTTGATGTAAAGGAAACAATTTCTAATCATTAGAACTGTGCAAAGATGCATAGTATAGATAGATAAGTTCTATGCATTAGATATATTCAGGCAATATCTGAATAATCACTTGTTCGATCAATTTTGATATAATAAATTGCTTTTTTTCCTAAACATAAGTAATATTTGGATTGGATTTTGATTTTAAAAATCATGTACTGAAATGTTTTTTATCCTCATTGCAGTCGTTTCCCAAAATAGAAAAAAGCAAAGAAGATCACTTTACTGATGGTAAGTGTCATATTTTGTTTAAACTTAGGGATTGACCACACAGGGGACACAACACTGAAAAATTATGTTGGGGGATTTTATGTATAGCAAAATACCTGCTCTTAATATATTTGGAATTTTATTTTTTAAATATTTTTTCCTAATGAAGAACTTTTCCTCAGCCCCACAGCTAATCAGTCACCAAGTTCTGCTAATTATTTTTGGCAATATCTCTCATGCACTTTATATATCAATCACAGGATTCAGGGAAAGTGATAAACTTCAGAGAACAAGTTCATGTGAATTTTGTTCTATACTAAGGGGTAAGTGAAAATTTAACCCCCTTTCCTTAATTTTTCAGTACACCTGGCAGAATTGTACAAGCGGGCGTTGGCTAGTCCAGAAATAAAAACCAGAATAAACTGGGATAAGTGGAGGTAAGATGATCAAGAACAGACTTTTATTATCCTGAGATGTAAGTCAAAGCTCTAAGGATTGGTATTGTGGGTAGAATGTTATCTTGGAGTCAGAAAGACCTGAATTTCAATCTGATCTCTGACATCCATTGAGTGATATGGGCAAATCACTCAGTTGATTCAACTATTAATTAGCTACTAATGATATCTTCTATCCACATCACAGGGTTATTGTTAGTCTTAAACGAGTTTATTCTTCTAAAATGCTTTGCCAATTTTAAGATGCTGTATCAATGTGAACTATAATAATTAGGAGTATGTTTATAATAATTTCCCATTTCTCAATTATAAATATTTTATTTTTTAAAATTAAAAATAGATTCTGATGGACATGACTCTCTTCAACAATGAAATGTTTCAAACTAGTTCCAATTGTTCAATGAAGAAAGCCATATACACCCAGAAAGAGGGATATGAAATGTGGACCACAACATAACATTTCCATGATCTCTACTGATGTTTACTTGCATTGGGTTTCCTTTCTCAGACTTTTTTTTTGTAGATACGATTTTTCTTGCACAACAATGATAAGTGTGGAAATATGTATACATATATTCGATTTATCAAGTATTTTAACATAATTAACATGTAGTGGATTTCCTGCCATCTAGGGGAGAGGTGGGGACTAGGGAGTTAAAATTTGTAACAGAAAGTTTTGCAAGGGTCAGTGTTGAAGAATTACCCATACATATGTTTTGCAAATAAAAAGCTTTAATAAAGAAAGAAAAAAGAAAGCACACAAAAAATAAATTAAATTAAAAATAGAGAATAAGGTTAATTTTATAACTCAAGATTACATGCTACAAGTTCCAAGTTCTGACCTGAATCACAGTATGCAAAGTCCAGTCTTCATTATTTGATTAACATCTCATGAAATGGTGACTAGTTTTCCCCTGTAAGGTTTGGATAGCTTTGTAAAAATGATGACACTGCTTTGACCCCATTTTCTTCACTTCTTTCTTCCCCTTCGTGTAGCCATCCTAAACCCTCAGAACGCTGGAAAGAAAAACTGGAACAGAACAGGTATGGTGATCAGTTCAAAGAGGTCCAGTCTCTCCATAATACTTTAAACATATAAAAATTTCCCAGCCTGCCTAGGATCTTTATAAAACTGCCCCTCCTTGAGACTTAGAGCTATCCAAATTGTAACATTCCATATGCTTATCATGAAATTCCGGTTTCCATTTTCCACAATGGCATTGGATTGCATTTCGATGATATTGCCTTAGTTTTAAGTTACTGAAATAAATTACTGAATAAATTAATGAAGCAACAAGAAATTAGGCTGAAAATGGGAATAGTCATCCAACTTCTCCCCTCATTCCTATATCCTTAGTTATTGCCTGGGTAGGTAATTAATTGTTTAATAATTAACAACCCAGAAAACATTGATTAAGCACTTATTTTTTTCCAGGCTTCTATTCAAGGTACTAGGCAATCTGAAGTTTAAATAAGATGTAGTTCAACTCAGTATTTATATCAACATTTATAACAACAGAATACATATATATATATATATATATATAACACACACACACACACACACACATATATATATATATATGTATATACACATATATATCACAGGACCCTGGATAGCAATGTATAGTAAATGTGGGCTGATCATCTAAAAGTTTTACATGCATGTCATGCTCAAAGCATTAGCCCAGTTAAGACCTTCTGGAGCTGATTGACTATTCAGTTGGTTAATGACACTTGGGTACTCCATATCTGTTCTTAAAGTTCCAATATTAAAAATTCCTAGCTGTGGGCCTGAAAAACACTTGGATTCTTGCTTCATTAAAACAAGGACCAATTGGTTCTCATAAGGTAAGGCAACTCAAGATAGGTGCTTTTATTAATAATCTTCCCCTCTCCTCCCATAGTGAAATAATATCAGTTTTTCTCATCTATTTGCTCATTTACTGATTTTTCTCAGTTTCTTGTTACCAATCTCCAAGACAGATTTATCCATAACCATAAACCTCCCTATTCATAAGAAATCTATTGTCAAGTTAAACTATCTTTATTGCTTCTTCTCCATATTATGGCCCACACCTTTGTCAAGTATACAACACTGTTTCACATACTAAACATCAGCAAATGTAAAATCAGAGAACAAGACTGCTTATGTTATTACATCTTTCAAGGAGTAGCTCTGATGTATGTATAGGAGACATTATTGAAAGAGCTTTTTAAAGTGTCATTTTGCTTTATTGAATCAAAAGAGTTTTTAATAGTCAACAGGCAATAAATGTAATGGAAATTGGTAAAAAAAAAAATTATGCTCTACTAGCTTAGCTTCCCAATAACTCAAGGTCATTTTCATACCTCAGTGAGGTTTCATGGTAGGATTTTGTGGAGTCCAATCTAATTTGATTATTATTTGCAAATATTTGAATGGATCCCCCGTTCTGAATGTACTTTGTTGTAGCATCATTCACTCTATCTCTTCTATATGAAATCTTGCTTTTGTCTTAAACTCTTCCCTTTTGCTAACCCCTCTGCCTACATCTAAATAACTATCAAATCCTGTCATTTTTTTCTGTAATTTCCTTGAAATCCATCCCTTTTCCTTATTCCCACTTTCTTTGTTATAAAAATCCATAATCCACCAGGATTATTGAAGTAACTTTCTACTTTCTCTTCCTCCCATTACTCTCTCTATTCCTACCAATCTATCCTTTGTGGTTCTGCCAGGTCACAAATCTTGTTTATGTGCATTTTCTTGCTTAGAGTCCTTTCTGGTTCACTCTTGTCTCTCAGAAAAATTTTGTACTACTGAGCCTTCCACAATCTGATACCATCCATCTGGCCTTTCTAGCCTTATTGCATATTGTTTTTCTCCCTATGTTCAGGGCTCCAGGCAAGCCAGATATATCTGGTACTGTCTCCTTGCCTGTATTGGTGCTATTTTGTTTTCCTGAATGTCTTTGATCTACCACCACCATCAACTAACTCCCCTAGGCCCACCTACCTACCATCTTAACTCATTAAAATCTTCCCCATCCTTTAAAATCCAACTTAAAAATTGTCTTCTCCCTAAACTTTTCTCAAGATTTCTAATCAGTAAAGATTCTTTTCCAACGTGAACCTGACCAAGTCCTTTACTTATGCATCTTTTTGTATCACACACAGATGCACACATATATGTGTGTATATATGTATATATACACATATATCTTTCATAAACATTACATGTAACACATGATTTAAATCACATGTAATCACATACACATATGTGGTATCTTCCAACTGGATTATAAGCTCCAAAAAAAAAAGAGACTATGTCATATTTGATCTTCACAGCTGCCACAAAGTATAACACAGTATTCTACATGTAACAGTTACTTAAGGTGTATATGTCTCAGCTAAGTTTTTTACTCTAAAGTATTATAATGATTGACACACTCTCTGGGTGTAGTAGGTGCTTAATAAATGCTCACTCCAGGCATGTACAAGGTACTTAATAAACTGACTGATTATATAAATCTAAGTTATTTTGCATCTATATAAGAGTCTCTTTCTGAAAAGGGAAATTATTGATCTTAAACATGTCTGCGGCAGGCTTAGTCATCCATACACACACACACACTAAAGACCAATTCAATTCATATATGCATTAGTTTCTTGCTCTTTGTTGTTTATACTATTAATAAGTTTGTGTCTTTTCTGGGACAATAGGGGAATGGGTGGATATGATAAGGTCATTTTCTCCTCTGTGCCTTCTTCTTTTCTTTTACCAGGCAGGACATTGAAGAGACCAAAACTTGTTTGTTAGGGATGAGGGAGCATACAATACCACCATATTTCCAGTCTGAATTTGGCAAGATATTTATGACCCAGGTAATTAACTTTGATCTAATGCAATGGTTTAAGAGTTTCTACATTAGTTGTTATATAAATGTGATAAGTGATGTTCATGCTGAACTTTTCTGAATATTGGCTAAAATAGTGTCTGTACTGGTCTTCTCAGTCAGCCATAGTCCCCAAAATCAGTCTCCTTTCTGGATTCCAATAAAGCTATGGAGGACAAGACAATTTTTGATTCATGGAATCATTGATTTAGAGATAGAAAGGAGTGTAAAGATCATATAATCCAATCCAAGCATTTTACAGATGAGTACAATGAGATCCGGAGAGAGTAAATGATTTCCCCAATGGATCACATTAAATAACAGTAAGAATCTTCAATGGACACATTCAGTATTTGCTCCATTTCTTTGTTCATGCTTTATTCCCTAAATATTTATATGAATGTCTATTGTTAAAATATCAAATACCTCTATATACTCCTCTCCATCCTAGCCCTGTCCCATTTACCTTTTCAACCATTCCCTTTGTAAACTCCTCTAGAAAATTTTCCCATAACATGTAGTAGTGGAAACACTACCGTACTAGGAATTGGACAAAACCCAGTCTTGGTACTAATTCTCCCACCAAATTTCTGTGATAATTTTGGTTAAGTGAATATCTCTCTGGGCTTTGGGTTCTTTATTTTATATGAAGCAGAACAAGAGTCATTTCGGCTACTTCATCACAGCTGTGATATTTTGAGTTTTTTAATGTCCATATAAACAGGCCCCATCCACAGGCTGTTTCCACTTGTAGGCCCAATCCTCTCATGAGAGCTATCCATCTATCTACCACCAGCAGTTGAAAGTTGAAAAAGAAGCACCATTTTGTCTTATTATTATAAGTAACTAGCATAAATGAGAGTGGTAATCATCCATCTTTGGAAGATTCTGTCACAAGCATCTCTTTGAAAAGTTTGTGTGCCTTCTTTGGGATTTCTTGAATATAAAATGAAAGGTGTACAAGCATTTATTTTTCTCTCCCTCTCCCCATTGAAAAAGAAAAGAAAAAGAAAATGTAGACCCCCAGAGGCAAATATGGATTGGTAAAGCAATCCAAATTCCCAAATTGACCATGTGCATTTGGCTTCTTGAGTCCATTGCCTCCCTGTCAGAAGGTGGGTAGTGTGGTTCATTTCTCTGGAATCATGATGGGTTTTTGCACTGATCAGAGTTGAACAGCATTGTGAGTATTATAGAAATTTTCCTCTTGGCCCTGTTCATTTCAGTTAAATTTCCACCTTTTGGTTTTTCTTTTAAGTATCATAACATGGAAGCTATTTCTAAAAAACTTCCACCATTTCCAAAGAAATTAAAAGATCCAAATGGAAACTCTTCTCAAAGCACATCCGATGCTGATCCAGGTGAATATTTCAGTGTTGTTCTTTTTCTATTATCTGATCCAAATAATATCTTACCCCCATATAGAATGTGTGTTATTCTGCTTACATGAAGAACTAGCTCCATAGAAAGCACATAGGCAATACAGTACAGAGAGAGAGAGAGAGAGAGAGAGAGAGAGAGAGAGAGAGAGAGAGAGGAACCTGGAATTAAGAACTGAATTTAAGTCCAACTTCAGCCCATTAACTAGCTGGCTGTCACTTAACATTTGTTTGCTTTAATTTCTTCATTTGTAAAATGGGGATAATAATAGCACCTACCTTCTAGGGTTGCTATAAGGACCAAGTGAGATAATATAATGAGAGATCTAGCAATAGTATAAATAAGCTGAATAAGTAGACACTTTATATGATTTAGGGGCTACAGGAAGATCTATTAATTATGTATTATCCCCAAAACACCTTTCTTAACACTAATACCCAAAAGTCACTACTTGAGATTAATTTTTTTGGATGATGATTTTTTTCCCTTGTAAAAATGCAAATACTCCTAAAATAAATAACACATTGGGTCTCCTTAGTCATTTACACATTAGGGTGAATGAGTTTAAAATCCTTTTACGAGACAAGTTTTCAGAAAACAGAATGACAGGAAAAATGAGAGAACTGGGAACCTGGGAGAGAGGGAAAAGCACAGCTGGGAGACAGGCAACTACTGGGGGAGAGAAAGGGAAAAATTTGGAAAAAAGGGAAATCTAAAGAAAAAAATGTCTAGACCCCATCTTTCCTGTGGACAAATATTTAACTATGTGTCTTGGGAAATTTGCTAAAGCTGTTAGATTACAAATTGACAAATCATTATTAGCTGTAGTTTTCATCTGTTTAATCTATTATAAATATAGGAATTATTTTTTTAATAATCCCTTTTTCCTAGAGCAACAGTCATCTAAAGAACCAATCCAAGATTCTTCTGAATTGCTCAGTCTTCTAGTATCAGAGAGTTCACTGGAAACCAAGGATTCCATGAGTATGTTCCCAAGTGATTACTTTATAAAATCTGACATAGGTATGTAACAATTTGTTTTAATTCCTTGTTTCTCAAGCTGAAAGTTACTACCTTTTGTAAGATTATAGGAGTTTCCACTGAAGTCTTTGAATGTGGGACTATAAAGGTTGAGGTGTCTTTTAAGTCACTTCACTGAGTGTCTCGGTTCCCTGACTAGGAAGAGCAGATAAATCAGAGACATTTGGGTCCCTGGCTATTTCTAAAATGGGCAAAAACAAAGGAGACATTTAATCATATCTACTTTTAGATAATATAGAATTACTGCTCTACTGGTTTGATTTTTATTGAGGACTAATTTGAGAGATAATGTAGGTAAATCCAAGAGTAAAGACAGGAATTTAATGAACTTTCCCAACATGCCCCTCCAAACAACTTTTAAATAATGCCTCAGATAGAATTCTGGAGTGTGACTCCGACAAAATGTCAACATTTAACATTTTCCAGTCCAACTCAATGAAGGGGTGATACCAGAGTAGTGGCTTGAGATTTGGGGCACATGCAATGGCAGCCCCAACAGGGAACCTTGGAAGTAACTGTAGCAGGAGCAGCAGCAATTTTGGGAGTTCTCAGCCTACAGATGGCAGGGGAATCAGACAAGTGGTCAAAAAGAATTCAAAGAAGATCCTCTTTTTTCACTAGATGCAAACTTTGTTGCATTGTCCATACACTGTTCTGGATCACAGTTGCAGAATAGAGAGAAACACTAGTGCCTGTGACATCAAGGGAGCAGGGGTCCTGATCACAGTCCTAAGGTGGAGAGAAGTGACTACAAAAAAACTTGTCACAGTTCCATAGTAGAGAAGAGTGCTTGTGGTTGTTCACAAAACAGTAGGGGCCCTGGTCTCAGTTCTAACGCAGAAAAGAGTCCTAGTTCTTATAGCTACAAAAGAAGAAAGAACCTGTTCAGAGAACCTTGATCAGAGTCAAGAGGCCCTCTTGTTTATGATTCCAGAGGAGCAAGGGCCTTTCTTGAGTAAATAACCAGAATAGATCTAAAAAGAGCAGTACAAGATATCTGAAACTTGGAATAATCCCTCCCTGCTCCTTGGGAGCAGAGTCCAGCTTTACCATAAAGTTAAAAGTCAAGAAGTAGGCTGGGAAAATAAGCAGGGGGAAAAAAAAACTGAACATAGAGAAGATCAAAACACAAATTCATAAGAAGATATTGTGTCAAAACAGATATGAGCAAAGACTCAAAGAAGAAATATGAATTGGAGACAGACTTAATAAGAATTCCTGGAAGAGGTCAAAAAAAATTAAATCAAATAAGAGGATAGAAAAAATGGAAAAAAGCAATGAGAGTGATATAAGAAAAATGTAAAAAAAAAAGTCAACAGCTTGGGAAAAGAGGCACCAAAAATACTGAAGAAAAGAATACTTTAAAAAGCAGAAGTGGCCAAATAGTACAAAAATCTACTGAAGGATAAAGACAGTGTAATGTGATGGATAGAGACTCAGATTTAGTCTAGAAAGACCTAGATTCAAATTCTTTTTTTTTCCCTGAGGCAATTGGGGTTAAGTGACTTGCCCAGGGTCACACAGCTAGGGAATGTTAAGTGTCTGAGACCAGATTTGAACTCAGGTCCTCCTGACTTCAGGGCTGGTGCTCTATCCACTGAGCCACCTAGCTGCCCTTAGATTCAAATTCTGCTAGATACACATATAAGCTGTGTAATCTTCAAGAATTCATTTAAATTCTCAGTGCTTTTGGCAATTCCCGACGGAGCAGATAAAATATCAGCCTGCATTAGGGAGGAAATTTCATCATCTAGGAGTTCTCTGTTCCAATTAAATGAGGTTTAATCCCTATACTTAATTTAGATCATGGACCCTTTTGGCAGAAAACAATTTGAGAATCACTGTTTAGCCCTTGATCAAAGAAATAGAAATTGCATAGCATAATCAAAAGAACTGTGGGTTTGAAGATAGAGAAATTGATTTAAATCTTCCTTTACTATCTGGGTAGTATTTAAAAGTCACTTTAGGTGCAGCTAGGTGATGCAATGAATAGAGCACCAGCCCTGAAGTCAGAAGGACCTGAGTTTTAATTTGGCCTCAGATATTTAACATTTCCTAGCTATGTGACCCTGGGCAAGTCATTTAACCTCAATTGCATCAGCAAAAAAAAAAAAGAAAGAAAGAAAAGAAAAAAGAAAGAAAGAAAGAAAGAAAAGTCACTTTAACTCTTTGAGCCTTGATTTAATGATTTGTAAAAATGAGGCAATTAGATTAATAGTCTCTAATATCCTTTCCTCCTAACTATTTTATGTTTCTTTGAATTGTATCAACCTCATCAGGGTGCCAAAAAAGGTCCATGCATGATGGTCCCTGTGATTTATGCATGTATATCTCAGAAAAACATTTCATTCATATGGTTGACTATCCAAAAATTGGGACCAAAATCAACAGAAAGAAATTGCTAAGTTCTCCTAATGACCTCAGACTTCCCCCCTGAGACAAATGCCCTTTTTTAATACCTATATTATGTTATAAGGCATAGAAGAGACACACAGCAGATGTCAGTACAATGTCATATCATTGATTATTATTAAACTTTTTAGTACTTGGAGACCTTAATATATTTTTCCCACACCCTTGTACTCCCTATACTAGACTTGCGCTATTGATTTTTAGCACATTTTTACCAGTTTTCCTATTTTTTTTTCATCCTTTTCACAATCTTTCTTTTCCTTCTCTTTCTCATATACTTCCTTCCTTTTCTTCTTCTTGTATCCTTCCCCCAAGGATAGGAGTAAAGATGGAGTTATGATTTGCAAAAATCATCACAACTACTGTTTCATTCATCACAACTACTGTTTCATCCTTCTCCCAGAGCTAAATGAGAAGTAAACAGAGTACCAACTAGAAATCAATAGCACAGAGTTTTTTTCCCCATTTATATGAGGTCAAGAAAATACCACTGGGGTTCAGAAAGCAGATGAATCAAAGTCAGAATGTCTAATATAAATTGCTCACTGTTGGAATACTAGTAGATGTAGAATCCTTCCAAAATGAGAGGGTGACATAGGTATCAAATCTTCTCCACTGTGTTGAATGATTCAGGATATGATAATTTGGGGCACTATTAATAGGAACATAAGAAAAGATTTAAAAAAAGAGTCCTTTGATGTCTGAGAAATTTAAAATCTGATTGAGGATAAAAGAATAGTACACATGGGGGGAAAAGAGCATATTGTGTGTTGAAATTTATGATTAAATCAATAAATGTGATAGTAATTTATGGAAGGGAAAAGAACATGCAACTTGAGGTGGCTTTATAGAGTAGATAAAATTGAAAGGATCTTAGAGAATCTTTAGCTTATCTAGTCCCAAGCTTTATATTTACTGAATTTGGTTAATTTAACCAAGTCTCCAAAATATTAAGTGATTTCCCCAAGATCACACAGCCATTTTCAGAAACAAGACTAGAACCCAAGTTTTGTGAATTCTGGGATGGTGTTCTTTCCACTAAACTTCACTACTGGAAATGGAAGGAAGATGGAAGGATGCTCCAAGCAAGAGAACAAAAAGTATAGAAAATCAAAATATACAAAGAGATAAGTCTGACTGAAATAAAGGATTTATTTTGGGGATGAATGAAAGAAAGGTTGAATAAATATGGTAAAATCAGTTCATAGAAGATCTTGAATGACATAGAGAAAAGTCTAAATTTGTAAGTAAGAGATATTATTATGGGTTTTATGGATATGATGAAAACAATATTAGGAAGATTAATTTGATACTGTGCAACATAAATTAGAAGGAAGAATCTAGGGTCAGAGAGAAGCTATTTTAACAATCCACACATAAGGTAATGAAAGCTTGGCTACTACAATAAACAAAAACTGATTAGTCAAGTCCTAAATTAATGTGATTGTGGTCAGAAAAGAAAAAAAATATTGATGGATATAAGGGATGTTATAGTGATAAAAATCAACAGGACTTCACAAATTGTTGGATATTGGGGATGGGGCGGAGTAAAGTGAAAGTGAAAAGTTGAAAATAACTCTGAAGCTGTGAATCTGGATGCCTAGAAAAATGAAGACGTCGGAGGCTAGATGGCGAACTGCAGACAGCTTTCTCTGTGAACTCCAGGGACCTTCCCTCAGACCCAGACAAAGTGAGCCTTTGAACTGGTTTTTGTGAGAGGGCCCTGCCAAACATTTGGACTACAACGCACTTCTATCAAAAATCTACCTTGAAAGAACTCCGGAGAAGGTTAGCCTCAGGGTTAAATCGGCCACTGGTCTCAATCAGACTCCAGCCGGGGCGGAAGTCAGGGCTGCAATAGAGGGGTGGATTTTAGGCACCCAGGAAGCCCCTTGGAGATGCTTGGGCCACTTTGCTCTGCTTGCGGGCAGGTGCTTTGGCAGATCTGCCTTTGATAAAGGGTGGATCGAGAGCAGCTGAAAACGTGGTCCTAGTGCCAATCTAGCCCGACCAGCCTCAGACCGGAAGTCAACTCGGCAAACTGCCCCAGGGCAAATACAAATTGTTGCAGTTTTCTCTGCTTTTGACCAATATCCCAACTCTAAACCATGAGCAAGAAGCAGAAGAGAACTCTCACCATAGAAAGCTTTTACGGAGAAAAAATAGAACAGTCCCCAGATCCTGACATTATGAAAACAATCCCAGATGAAGCCACAAAGGCAGACTTAAATTGGTCTCCCTTTCAGAAGGCTTACTTGGAAGATTGCATTAAGAATCTCAAAAGAGAGGGCGGAGCCAAGATGGCGAACTGCGAACAGCTTTCTCTCTGAACTCCCTTCAACATTCCCCCAACCCAGACAAAGTAAACTTTAAAACTGGTTTCCGAGTGAGGTCCTCGCCAAGCATTTGGACTACAACGCACTTCTATAAAAGATCTACCGTGAAAGAACTCCAGAGAAGGTTAGCCTCAGGGGAAATCGGCCGCTGGTCGCGATCGGACTCCAGCCGGGGCGGAAGTCAGGGCTGTGATAGAGGGGCGGATTTTGGGCACCCAGGAAGCCCCTGGGAGACGCCTGGGCCACTTTGCTCTGCTTGCGGGCAGGTGCTTTGACAGATCTGCCTTTGGTAAAGGGTGGATCTAGAGAAACTGAAAACGTGGTCTAGCCCCACCAGCCTCAGACCGGAAGTCAACTCGGCAAACTGCCCCAGGGCAAATATAAATTGTTGCAGTTTTCTCGGCTTTTGACCAATATCCCAACTTTAAATCATGAGCAAGAAGCAGAAGAGAGCTCTCACCATAGAAAGCTTCTACGGAGAAAAAATAGAACAGTCCCCAGATCCTGACATTATGAAAACAATCCCAGATGAAGCCACAAAGGCAGACTTAAGTTGGTCTCCCTTTCAGAAGGCTTACCTGGATGATTGCATTAAGAATCTCAAAAGAGAGCTAGAAGAAGAATGGGGAAATAAATTGAGATCAGGGCAACAGAAATATCAAAAACTGGAAAATAGGACTGGTGAATTGGAAAAAGAAAACAGTTCACTGAAAAACAAAATTGGTG
>JAJPUD010011935.1:0-51849 GCA_023553655.1 Myrmecobius fasciatus
GCAAAAATGTTTGGGGCAGCCCTTTTTGTAGTGGCAAGGAACTAGAATCTGAGTGGATGCCCATTAGTTGGGGAATGACTGCATAAATTATGCTATATGAATGTTATGAATATTATTATTCTATAAGAAATGATCAGCAGGATGATCATGGTACACAGCAACAAAAAGATTATGTGATGATCAACACTGATGAATGAGGCTCTTTTCAACAATGAAGTGATTCAGGCCAATTCCAATAGACTTGGGATGGAGAGAGCCATCTGCACTCAGAGAGAAGACTGGGGATTGAATGTGGATCAAAGCATAGTATTCTCACTTTTTTGTTGTTTGCATTTTTTCTCATTTTTTTCCTTTTTGATCTGATTTTTCTCATGCAGCATGATAATTGTAGAAATATGTATACAAGAATTGTACATGTTTAACATATATTGATTACTTGCTGTCTAGGGGATGGAATGGGGAAAGGAAGGGGGAAAATTTGGAACACAAAGTTTTACAAGGGTAAATGCTGAAAACTATCTTTGCATGTATTTTGAAAATAAAAAGCTATTATTAATATTAAAATAAAACCCTTTTAAAGTTAAAAAAAGAGAAAGAAAAATATTTTGTTACTGGAATGACAGATTACCTGAACAGAAAAAGGAAATGGATGATGAGGAGTTAAAGAAACAGATTGTAAACCCCACAGATATTATATAATAAAGAAGTGAAATTTCTACTATCCAGTTATCCATCTATTATTGTGCACTCTGTGCTGGGCTTAGAGTCAAGAAGACCTGAGTTCAAATGGAGCCTCAGACACTAATTGTGTGATCTGGGTAAAATCTCTTAATCTCGGTTGGCTGTGGTGTCTTTTTTTGTTGATATTGCTGATATTAGTGAGACAATTGGGGTTAAGTGCCCTACTCAGGGTCACAGAGCTAGTAAATATTGTGTCTGAGGTCGAATTGCTAAAGCTCTATACAGTTCTTTAGCAGTAAAATACCAGTAACAATAGTAGCACCTACCTCCTAGGATTTGAAAGAAATTATTATTAAATAATTAATTGTTATTACTGGGGAGAAACAGGATTCATCCCTCTCTGAAACCTTATTTTCTACTAGTCCAAACCAGCATCTAAAAGACATTGCTGATAATGTGATTGGATTAACTTTCTCCCTAATCTGGTTCAGATCTGATATAGATGAGGAAACTCTTGGTGCTCTACTATAAGGTTTGGGTAGGGATACATTCTTTGATTAAATTGCCCAAGGCTGAGAGGGATTTAGAAGGAAAAGACCTAAATCTTGGTCCCTCAGCTCCTCATTAGAATAGACCCATCTCTTATTTTAATATTCATCCTCTCATTGCTTGTTAACCAATCAGAATCAATTGCCACCCTCAAGACAGTCCATTCTTCCAAAGGCATATCAGCAGTTTGATGAGGGGTCTTTGGCATTCAAGAGTGTCATGACACCTTTTATTGATTATTGCTAGCATAATTAATAAGATGATTATCTAGAAATTATATTTCTCAATTTTTTTATGTCAAAGGTAATTGTGAGGGTTAAATGAGATAATATTTGTAAAGCACTTAGCCCAGTTCCTAGAATGTAGTAAGTACTATATAAAAATGCTACCATTATTATTATTAAGCAAAGTAGCATTTTTCATTTTTTAAATGAAGGATCTGATAAAATATCTCATATTATGTTTAGGGGAAAGATGGAAAGATATGAATTGCCCAAAACCCACTTTCTTAATGTCCCTATTTCTATTCATGGCACTACCATGAACAGATAGGCAGTTCAAAACAGCCAATATAATAAAGTTCAAAATCTTAGTCACACAACTCCCACAATGATATTCCTAACAGTTTTGACCATGGCACTCTCCTGTTCAAATGAGCCTTGGTGACTTACTTTTGTCTCTAGAATAAAATTCAAAATGCAAAAATCTGTTGTATCAGGCACTTGAAGCATTCTATTACTTTGCTCCTGGCCACTCTTTACTCCCCTTCATGCACTCTAAGATCTGATCAATCTAGCCTTCTTTTTAAAAATTATTATTATTGGTTTTATTTTTTTCTGGCTATACACATATATAAATTTTTAAAATATGCATTTCTTTATGAATCAGGTTGGAAGATAAAAATCAGAACAAAAGAGAAAAACCACAATTAAAAAAAAGTGAACATAACATGTGTTGATTTACATTCAGTCTCCATAGTTTGCTTTCTGGATAAAGATGACATTTTCTATCCAAAGTTTGTTGGGGTTGCATTGGATCAATGAACTGCTCAGAAGAGTCAAGTCTTTCATAATTGATCATCCAACAATCTTGTTGCTGTATATAATGTATTCCTGATTCTACTTGTTTCACTCAGCATCTAAAATCAGCCTGTTCATCATTTTTACATAATAATATTCCATTACTTTCATCAATATAGTCTTCTTGCTCTTTTCCCCATTCCATTTCCTATTCCTATTCTTTTGCAAAGCCTACAAAATATCCCTCCTTGCCTCCACCTCTTAGAATCTGTACTTTGCTTCAAACTTCAGCTCAAATGTCACAACCTAAGAACCTGTGCTACTAGTTTAACCCCAGAGGAATGACTTTGTGTTTACTTTGTGTATTCTTATATGCGTGAGGTGCTTGTTTGGGTTTGTCTGGTGTGAGAGCTTGCTGAGCCCTTTTCAGGGCTATTCACCCATCTTTGGTGTCCACATGACACACTCAACCCTCACCTGCAGCTCCAAGATGCTGTAGCATGTGCAGTAAACCTGCACCTTGGTAAACCTGGGAAGGTGGGCTAAGCCAGGTTGAGGATGAGGGCCTCAAACCCACAGGGGAGTTAGAGGGAAGTGTACCCCAACCTGTGAAGACTTCCCCCAATGAAATGGACAGATGAAAACTTCCAATGTCCCTGAAAGAGGCTAAAACAGGTGTTGTAGAGAGCTTAGAGCTTAGACATACATCAAAGATACCAAGGTCATCTACTGCATCCTGGACCATCACCAGTCATCTTAACTTTTTTCCTGCAACTGGACTTTAATGACTCTGGAAGAGAGAGTGAGGTTTATTATTTTCTACAACCCTGCTTCATTTAAATCCCATTCATCATCAAGTCAAGACATCAGTTTGTAGTTTCATCAGTCCTCTTTGAAAAGTGAAGGACAAAGGACAACTTAGAGGTATATATGTTATTTCCTCCCCCAAGAGAATGCAAATTCCTTGAGGGAAGAACTGTTTCATTTTAATCTTTGTTTTTCTAGAACCTAGCACAGTGCCTGACACTTAATAGACACTTCATAAATGTTTACTGATTGATTAATAGATAGATTGATACTGATAGATAGAATAAAATTAAGTGTATTTGAAAGGTTGAAAGTCTATTGAATAGTAACTTGGTAGAAGGTCTCCAGTGAAGAGCCCCAGGGATCTATGATTGACACCATGTTCTTTTGCATTTCTTTTTCAATAATTTAAATAAAGTTATGGTCAGTATGCCTATTAAGTTTATAGATGATGCAAAGCTAACACAGACCACCAGTATCTCAATAGATCTAGACAAGCTAGTGAGCTGGATTGAATTGAATAAGATGAAATGGCATGAGGATAAATGTAAAATCTTGCAAGTAGGTCCAATAACAAAATAAAATAACAGCCTTACAAACACAAGCTCATAGATATAGTCAGGTAGCAGTTTTATTTGAAAAAGATCTAGGGGGTTAAAGGTCTGTAAACTCAATATGAGTCAGCAATATTGAAGTGGCAGGAGAAAAAAAAAAGCTGATTTGCTCTTGTAATGCATTAAGAGGCATAGCTTCTAGGATGAAGCACACAACAGTTCCTCTGTGTTTTGCCCTGATCGAATATCAGGAGCAGGAGGAAGAGGGGGAGGAGGGAAGGGAGGAAAAGAAGGAGTAGGAGCATAATAATAATAACAATAATAACATTAGCCAGCTTTTATATATTACTTTGTGATTTGTAAGGTACTTTACACATGTTAGTTACTTTGATTCTCATAGCAACCCTGTGAGGTAAATGCCATTATCCCCATATTAAAGATGAAACAGAGTGAGGTGAAATGATTGGCTCAGGGAGATCACACAGTTAATGAGCAACTGACAGGATTCAAACTCAGCTCTTCCAAGTCTAGCATTCTCTCCCCTGCAATTCTCCTAGGTGTCTCAAGGAGTATTGTGTGGAGTTCTGGGTACTGTAACTAAAGAAGGGCATTGATAAACTTAAGAATGGCCAAAGACTGCCAATCAGGATATTGAAAGACCTTGAGGCCATATTGTAGAAAGACTGGTTATAGGCTCCAAGGATTTGAGAATAGAAGAGAAAGAAAAAGAAGGAAATAAAGAAAGGAATGCAGAGGAGAAGAGAAGAATGGAAAAGAGAAAAGGAGCAGAAAGGAAAAGGGAAGAAGAGGAAAAGAGAGGAAGAGGAGGAGAAGGGTGTATGTCTGTAAATATAGTAGATGTCTTCAAGGTAGGTAGATAGTGCAGTGGATAAAGTGCCAGATCTGGAGGCAGAAAAACTTCAGATTAAATTCTGCTTTAAACATTCAGTAACTGATCCTGGGCAAGTCATGCAACCTCTCTCAGCCTCTTCTTCTTTTCTTCATCTGTAAAATGAGATTAGATGTGATGGTCTCCAAGATCCTTTTCAGAGTTTTATGGTTTTCCAATACATGTTTCAGAGGCTTAAGGAGGAATGAGAAGTTGTGCAAAAAAAAAAAAAAAAAAAAAAAAAAAGTCAATTTGAGAAAAGTTTCCTAATGAGAGCCCTTTAGTAGTGGATTGGGCCACCTTAGGAGATCATAGGTTCGTCCTCATTAGTGGTTTTCAAGCAGACCCTGAATCTGTCTGGTATGATGGCTGAGATTCCCACATAGGCATGCGTTAGACTAGATGTTCAGTGAAGTCCCTTCCTAAAATCCTGTGATTCTGTTAGTGATTCAGTGCCCAAGGTCACATACAAAGTAGTAGAAGAATCTGGGCTTGAACCCTCACCCACGGATTTAAAATGCAGCATTCTTTTCTCATTAAGCCACATGAGAAAGAGGGATCTGGGAAGGAAGAAGTACATTATTGCAAGGAAGGATAGATTCAGGGGTGTGTGGGAATGGCTCCTTCAGGCTTCTGAGAGGCAATTTTTAAATGGTTCAATTGAAAGTGTTGTTAAGTTCTCACCTCAGAAATTTGGCAAATGCTATAAATCAGGGCTCCACTTATTGTTTTATTGCTTAAGAAAGTGATGGAGAAAATGTTAATGATGCAGTTTCAACTGGAAAGTCAGTTGTCAAACATTTACCAGCACACCCCTATAAAGAGGTTGGGCTGCAGACATATAGAATTTCCAGTCTGGAAGTTGGGCAGGGATAGAAAGGATGATGAAATGAGCAGTAATCAGGGTTCTTAGGGATGGGAAGCACTGGATTCTAGGACTCCAGATCTTCCTATGGAATAAGACAGATGGAAGGGAGAGAAGTTTTCTGAGGAGCCCATGAAAGTAGTGGGATTTAATGACCCCACAAGGACCTTCTGGATTGTTGATATAGCAGTCTAGCTAATCGACCAGATCTCCTGGGTCCCCAAGTAAGAGAGCTTTTTATAGCTCAGTCCCCAAAGGGGGTTTGAATAATTAAACGAGATGGACAAAAATAGCAGCTGGACGGGAGTGGGTGGGTTATTTTGGGGTTTTGTAGAACACAGAGTCCTCGTTTACGTCACCCTACTCCCACCCTTGGAGGGAGCAGGACCAGTTTTGGGGTTGATGGGAAATTCCCACGGTGGAAAACTTCAACTTCACCCCCTCCTTGTGAAAATCCTTGGTACACTTTGTCCAAGAACCCAGCCAGTCAAATGAGATATGGGCTGGATGATCCCAAAGCATTGGTGAACTAAATTCAACTGCATTGCTAGTTCTCATGGCATGATAGTACAGTGGAAAGAGAGCTGGCTTTGGAGTCAGAGGACCTGGATTCAAATACTCCCTCTGTTAATTTCCCACGTGTGTGAGCTCTCTGAGACTGTTTCCTCATAGGTAACACAAGGGAGTTAGAATTAAATGTTCTCTAAAGTGTCTTCCAAGGGAAGGGAATGAGCATTTGGCACTCTGCTAAGTCTCATTTGATCCTCATAAGTACCCTGAAAATAAGTAAGGTAATTATCCCCATTTTACAGTTAAGGAAATTGAGGCAGACAGAAGTAAAGTGATTTACAGTTAGTGTCTTGGGCTGGACTGGATTTCAGGTCTTCCAAACTCCAGACCCAAAACTTTTTTTTTTTTAATTAAAGCTTTTTATTTGTATAACATATGTATGGGTAGTTCCCCAACATTGATCTTTACAAAGCTTTCCATTACAAATTTTACCCCCAGTCCCCTCCCCTCCCCTAGATGGCAGGAAGTTCACTACATGCTAATAATGTTGAAATGCTTGAGAAGTTATGCAAGAAAAATCCTATCTACAAGAAAAAAAAAAAAAAGAATCCAAGAAAGGCAACACAATGCAAACAAATGTCAATAGAGAGCATGAAAATGTTACGTTGTGGTCCATATTTCATTTCCCTCTCTCCAGACCCAGAACTCTTATCAGCTGTACCACCCATTCTTCTAGTTCGAATCTATGATCATTTGACACTCTTGAGTCCTCATTTTGTCCATTCCTCTTTAACACAACCTAACAGGGACCTCTGTACTTCTTCCTGATCTCTAAAGGAAAAAGTAGCACTTTCCTATTCCCTTTTCTAACAGGAGTCCTGCTTGCTAGTCTAGATCCCTTCTGTTGCAAGGAGGTGTAAAATAGTAATAGAATAAAAGATATGAGGCATAAAAGCAGAAATAGGAATCATAAAGAAGTTATTGGTCCTTCATTTTTCAAAGAGGACCAATGGCATCACAGGGTGCTATTTTTCCTCATGCATGAATTAGGTTTAAGTGAGGCAGGGTTGCACAAAGTCATCATCAGCCTCCTTCTCCCTTCCAGAGTCATCAAAATCCAGTGACAGGACAAAAGTCAAGATGACTGGTGATGGCTTGGGGCGCAGTAGATGCCTTTGGCATTTTTTGATGTCTGATCAAGAGCTAAACACTCCATGGCACCTGTTTCAGCCACTTTCATCTCCATTGGAAAAAATTGTTCTCATCCACCCATTCTCCTTGAGGAAGTCTTCACATGCTTGGGATAGACACTCCTCACCCTCCCGATTCACTTACAAGTTTGAGGCCTGTTACCCTCAACCTGGTTTAGCCCATCTGTCCAGATGATTTACCAGAGTGTGGACTCTACATATGCAACAGCTTCTTGAAGTCACAAGTGAGAGTTGAATGCCAGTTGAACACCAAAGGTGGATGAGTGGCCCTGAAAAGGGATCTCAGCAAGCATTCACTCTAGAGGCACTAGTCTTCCCTGAACACCCCACATTCCCTCATGAAGAGATAAGGACCTAGGTTATAATCTAGTGTGCCCCACTCATAGCAGAGGAAATTAAGGCCTTAAAAATGAAAGTCCTACATGTAAGTAAGTAGCAGAGGCAAGCAAAAAAAGAATGGAAGACACACTTTTAAATTTCATCTGCATTATTAACATTTTCTTCATCACTTAAATCTAGATAATCAACAAAATACTAAATCAAGTTTTGATTTGTAGTGTTGACCGATTTGTGAGGTGTAAAGGCTCACAATGGAAAGTGAACAATTGGCTGGAAAGTTGGTATGAGCCAGTTCCAGCACAATCCTGGGTGCCAGGATGAGGTGAGGTAGAGGCAGGAGGGGAGGGTCATTGAAGAGAAGATAAGGAGTTCAGTGGGAGGAGAAGAGCTGGAAGTGAGAGAAGAGAAAAGGAAATGGGACATCAGCTCATGGAAAGCTCATAACAGCTCACTTTCTATAGAGCTTTAAGATGACACCAGTCATTCCTCAAAGCAATCTTATGAAGTGTGTAGTGAAAGTATTATTCACCTCATTCAGATGGGAAAACTGAGGCAAAGTACAGGGAAATATCTTGCCCAGAGTAACACAGCTAGGATGTGTTAGAGCCAGGTCTTAAATCCGGAGTCCAGCTATTATACTGGATCTCTTTGCTCTAAATTGGGCTGTCTGGTGGGAGAAGGGGAGGGAGAAGTCATTTAGGGCTGAAACACTCAGAAGGAGGAGCCTTGGGAAAGAAAGGCTTGAATGGTGGTGTTTCTCCTGATTCCAACTCCACCCTGTCGTCTGGTTTTCTTCCCAACATCCCTTCTTCCCCTGGCAAACTCTTAGGCCTCTGTCTCCAGGGCCAGTATGACATCAACAAAGCAGTAGAGCAAAGGGTGGGCAAGGCCTGGAGCAGCTCTCAGGTCTCATGGGTCTGGAGAAGGGCAAATTAACCAATCAGGCCAGAGAGGGTGGACCCTCACCCATTTCTCCTCCAGCCCCCCCCCCCAAGCCCTACCTACTAGGGAAGAAACCTTAGAGATCATCTTGGCCAGACCCTTTTTCTATTTCAGAAGAGAAATTGAGTCCCAGAGACTTACTAACCTAAGGTTATGCATATAAGAGAGCTGAAGATTCATTCCCAAGTTTTTTGACTAAGTTTTTGGTGGGTTTTTTAAAATGCCATTATTATTGGGTTTTTCCCGCCCCATTAAAATATGTTCCCCCTCTTTTCTCTGTTCTGATTCTCCTTTCTCACCTTTCACTCTGTGATCTGGGTCACTCTCCTTCCTGCAAAGCAACTAAAAATCACAAACCAGGGGAAGTGGAAGAGATATTAAGAAGTCATAATAATGGTGTCTGTTTCTTTCCAAACACGGAGAGAGGGAGGGAGAGACAGAGAGACAGAGACAGAGACAAAGAGAGAAGGAGAGATAGAAAGAGACAGAGAGAGGAAAGAGACAGAAAGGGAGGAGAGAAAGAGGAAAGAAACAAGAGAGAAAGGGGGGGGAAGAGAGACAAGAAAGAAAGGAGAGACAGACACAGACAGACTGAAAAGGTGGGAAAGGATAGAAAAGTGTGGGGGAGATTGGGTAATGGCTGGACATGGGGTAAGGGCACAGTACTTGTATGCCCTACTTTGAAGACTCGTGAGGAAACAGAAATAAATGTCAGCTATTAGGAGTGCTTCAGGAAAATGGTGCCCAACTCTGCCTTTTCTAACCTCAAGGTCTTCATCTCCCTTACCCTTTTGGTTCGCAACCTCAGTAGTCTGTTCAGTTGCAACTTCTTTGCTGTTATCTTAGCTTTACATTCCACGTCCCCCTGTCTTCGCCCTTTCCCTGCCAAGCTTCTTGACAGGACTGGGGGTGAAAGAGAGGGATAGTTAGTATGCGTGTAGACTGAATGTAGTAATGCCATCGGAGGGAAGTCACTTCTCATTTTGACATAGAGCTTTCGCATTGAGATAGGAACTCAAGAGGCCATCTAGTCTAGACTCTCATTTAACAGACGAGGAAACTGAGTTCGAGACGTCTGTCCAAGGACACGGAGCAGAACTTTTATTTGGAAGGTACCAGGGTGGATGGACCTCAATCCAGGGTTTTCCCCACATGAATAACAAAAGTCCTCCTAAGACATTCACCAGCAGAAGCGACGATGGTTAAGACATATACCAGTATATTCCAAAGGTATGGATTGTCAATATTATTTAGGGTATCCTATTGTCTCACCCATTCCAGGCTTACTTGGAGCTGCAATCTGGTTGGTTTTCTTCCCCTCCCTTTTCCTCTCTCCACCTCTCCCCTCCATCACAGAGCCCTAATTTGGCTAGAATCAGTAGGGGATGTAGTTGGAGATAAGGCAGGAAATGGAAGTGGGGACCCAAGCTGCGGAGGGCTTTGACTGGCACTCTTCCCATTCCCTCTCCCCTCTCCCTACCACACCCCACTTATCCCGGCTCCCTTCTCCAATTTCTCCTTTTGGGGAATCTACTATGCTGAGGACAGGACCTCCCCCCAGTACTTCCCACTTAAGGTCTACGCTCCACACCAATTGCTGGAGCTCGAGATTCCACGGGACAATTTTTTTTTTAATCCCACGCCCATACCCACGTCCCACTTCTTTCCCTCCCACACTCCCTCTTCCTTAGGTCAGGGACAGAAGCAGCTGTCTTGAAGGCCTTCAGTACCTGGCCCTTTAAGGCCACCCTCTTCCCCCACGTGCTGTCTCGTTGGGCTGGCGACGGTGACGCACGCGTGACGTCAATGGCAGCTGGCGGAGACTGGGCACGAGGGGGAGAAAGGCGGGGGGGGGGGGAAAGAAAGCAGTTCATTTGCATTTAAAGGGATAGTTCCTTCTTCGTGATAAGGCTAGGAGGGAAGGGATGGGCTTTGGACTTTTCTTTCAGGACAGTGGAGAACATAAAGTCTTGGCGGAGTTGGAAAAGGTCTAGGTACAGCCCAGAACAAGTTCGATTATTTGCTTAGTGTCCTTCCGAGGGAAAAGGAAAATAGTCCCTCACTGTTGGGCTGGGACCATGTGACTAGGAAGAGGAGGAGGAGGAGGAGGAGGAGGAGGAGGAGAGGGGGAGCGGAGAGAAGGAAAGAGGGAGGAGTCGAGAAGGCTCTTCTTGCAGGCTGTGCTGCAGCTGCCCCCACCCCCACATCCTGCCCACCCTCTGAGCAGCTGCCACCACATCCTGCCCAGGCAGGGGGGACAGGGTGTGCTCGGGGGGATGCACTGACCGAGGACCCTGGATTCCCTCCTACCACATATACACCACTCACCCACTCCACCCCCACCCCAGCCTCAGGTCCAGGGCGTGGTACCTGCCCTTTGCCTCCGTGCTCTAGCCTCTGGCACCAGCCTGGGCACTGGGCAGGACTCTACCCGCCCAGTCTTGGACATCGAAGTGCCTAACTTGGTCATTCGGGCCAAAGCACCCTTCCAAGTCCTCTCCCCACCCCTCCACCCCCAGAAGCAAAGGGCAGAAGAGAAACAGACACGCCTAGCCCGTGCTGTACACGCGGGCGTATACCAATATGCACTCCGGGATTTAGGTACACATCCATGCCGATAAATCTAGCCGGGTAGTTACACGTGTAATAAGCAGCTGACATTTACAGTTCTGAGCCCAGTGCCTGGCACAATAAATGCTTTATCTAATTGTGTCATTACCTGTATCATTTCATTTGACCCTCAAAAGAATATTGTAGCTCCTCTTAACCTGGTGTTGATGGACAAACCGCGGTCTCGCTCTCTCCCCTCTTGCCCCCTCCCCTTCCCCTCGGAATCTAGACACGGATAAGGAAAAACAAAAAAACAAAAAACCCTGCACCTTTATTTTCACTAATCTGAAATTGAGTATTTCCTTCCATTATGAATTTTTAAAGAAATATAGACTGAAGATTTGCCTAGGGAATCCATGACAGAGATAGTTACTTTATTCCAAGTACTGAGTGATCCCTAGTACTCTATCCTCGTTTTACAGACTAGGAAACTGAGGCCCCAAAAGGGGAAAGGTCACAATCCAGTAAGTGGCAGAGCTGAGACTTCAACCCAAGCCTTCTCACTCTTGGTCCGGTGTTGTTTCCTCAAAAGGATGCAGTTTATGAAGATGCACTATCCTGCATACACACAGATGTATATACACAGACAGACACACAAGAACCCAACACACCTCCTCTTCATCCAAAGCAGACAGATGGGATGGGGGTGGGGGATTGGAGAGCTGGAGGTGGCTTCAGCTAGGACAATGGGGGAGGGGGAGGGAGAAGAGTCTCCTGTGTGCAGAGCAGCAGTGAAGGAAAGTGCCAGGCAGGGCAGATCCAGAGAGGAAAAAAAAAAAAATGTACAGTATTCTCCAGAAGGCAGTGAGGGGGGAGTAGGAGCCAGAAGGCTAAGTGTGAGCCATTGCCACAAAGAAAGGGCTTTCCAATGTGCTTGAAAGGGAAAATAAACTTCTGGGCTATGTTGATATGGATGTTAATTTAGCTTGTTGTCATTTTACATGTATTAGATCAAGGAACATAGGAGCAAAGGGCTGTATACTCTCCCACCACCACCACCACCATCTTCAAACCCCTTTGAAAGAGAGTGTGGTTTGATGGAAATAATGATGTGTATAAAATGAGAGGGCTTAAGTGTGAATCCCTGATCTGTCCCTTACTAGCTCTATGTCTTTGGACAGGTAACCTCTCTGAGTTTGATATTCTCACCTGTAAAATGGAGGGGCAGGGAGGAGATGAAGGAGACTACATGGCCTCTAAGTTTTCTTTCAGCTCACTGTCTCTCCTCTTTTGATCCTAGTTAGAGGTCTGTGGTTATGCTAGAAGGGGGAAAAAAGCCTTTGCTCTGGGGTATTTCTCTCTGTTAGGCTGGGTATGCTAGGCAGCTTTTTTTGGTAGGAGGGTAATTAACAAGGTAACAGAATATGTTTAAGTTTTAATCTTTTAGAGGCCTTGGAAATATCCTTGAGAAGTTAAGCTGTTCTTTCTCAAAGGGAAAGGGGAAAACAGAATACCAGGTCTCCCAAGGTATCAGCACTAATTTAATAATTAAATCATATACACATAAAATCAGCTGGAAAAGACTTGTCCAACCTCATTTTACAGATAAGGAAATGGAGGTCCAGAAAACCACTCCAGTATAGTGGAAAAAAATACTGAATTTAAAATCAGAGAACTTGGATTAAAATGCCAGCACCACACTTTCTAAAATTTAGGAGATTAACTTTCTCAGGGCCTCAGTTTCTTCAACTGAAAAAAACAGCTTGAGAGGGGTTTGAGAGCCAAGTCTTTAAAGTCTCTTCTAGCAATGAATCCTGTGATCCTATAAGCTCTATAAATGAGAGGCAGTGTTAGAGTTTGATTCAGATCCTGAAAAACATAGATTCAAGTTCTAACACATATGTACTATGTGACTCTAAGCAATTGTCTAGGCTCATAAATTACTGAGAAGATGCTGACTTGCATTAGTAGTAGTAATTTCTCCATCCTAATCTAAATCACAGTGCCAGTTCCTGTGGAAACAAGACCCTAGTGTCAGAGCTTCCAGAAATATTTTGAACTGAGGATTTGTGGGTCTTGGGGGAGGAAGATGGTTGGAAGTAAAGCTTTGCAGCTTGAATTTAGTGGAGGCACTGTCAAAGAGTCCTCCCTGCTGCCTAATCTGAAATCTTCTTCCTTTAATATCACCCCTCACTTTTTTTTTTAATGGAGATGAAGTCTAGCAGAATTCATGTTATTTTTTTCCCTTCCATAAAGTCTCAATGCTGTATAATCTCCTTTCCTATTCTAATTCTGTCTGCTCCTTAATATGTCCTCCATGGAGCTCAAGAGGAGGGGGGGGGAATAACTCTCCCTTCAGAATTTTATCTTCCAAGATCAAGTGCTTTTCTCAAATGTTTGTTGAGTTCTGGGACCCCCAGGGATTAGATCCCTCCCCTCCTGTGACATCATCAATCATCCTCTGGCTCCTGGCCCTTTAATAGTCAGCCCAGGTGACTCACCTTCCTTCCTCATTCCTTTGTTCTGGGCCCAACATTCCAAGCTGGGGAGGACCCAACAGCCAATAACATCCTTGGAGGGGTACCAGCCCGGCTCAGGATTGGTCAGATTTTTAGTTAGCGGGATGCTCACCCCGCAGGTCTTTTAAAGGGTGGGGCAACGAACTGGTACAAAGTGTAGGGGGGAGTTGAAGGGAAGAGAAGCTACATGAGTCTTTTGGTTTCGAGACTGAATTGGCCTTTTTGGGCCCTTTCTATAGCTTGAGAAGTACGATTGGATTAAGGCTGAGCATGAGGGAGGGCTTGGAGCACTTCAAAATAGGATGAGAGAGAAAAGGGCCAAGAGGCAGGGCATCATCCATCTTTCCAGTTCCCTGCTGGGCTTCCCTAGCCTCTTCCCTTATTTATTTTCAGCTGCAACGTCCTGTCCAGGTTAGTTTTCCCAGGCCCCTTCCTGTAAAGCCTTTTCCAACAACCGCTGATCTCTCCAGTCTCAACATTCTGCTTTCCCGACGGAAACAGCCGGAAAATAAACACCCTGATGACTAAACGGTTTCTCCAGTTAGAGCCTAAGGAAGTCCTAAAAATAGAGCCCGTCAGATGAGGGGAGTTTTCCCACTCCTGGGCTAGGAGAGAGGGGAGGTCATTTTATCCATCCTTCTGCCTCCACAAAGGGCAGTCCTCTCTAATAGCCAGATTGAAACTATTTGAACCCTGAGAATCCTCAGGGAAGATGCAGTTTAGACATCTACCCTTGCCTTTCCTGTGGTCTAACTTCTATTCCTCAAGGCTTACACAGGGTGAACTCACAGTATGTTAACTATGTAAAGCCCAAACCTAACAAACTGTAAGGAGACCATGTGGGACTTTGCTTAACCCTGGAGGGTTTCCTAGAGGAGGACCCAGAAGGGAAGGTTTGGAGAAAGAGGCCCAGGAAATAAGAGCCTGTTGGCTTTGTATTACTTGATATACAGTACTTGAGCCACCAATCTAATTGCAAATCTGTCTTTCTGATGAATACTGTTTGGGTTGGGAAGGATCTGAAGAGATTAATCGGTTCCTTTTCCTGCCTCCAGAGTCCACAATCTGGTCCAAGTTCTCCCAAAAAATAGGGTAATGGACTTTATTTGGGCCCAATCAGAGCAAACCAGGGCTGAAAGATCCCATTGTTTAATTCCTGTTCTGCTGCTTACTAGATATGACCCTGGAAAAGTGACTTAATTTTCTTGTGCCTCAGTTTCCTCATCTGGAAAAAAGGGATAATAATACCTGTAATACTTATCTCACCAGGTTGTGAAGATTAAATGAGGTAATGAGTGTAAAGTTAACAAGCATTTATTATGAGCCTACTGTGCGCCCAAACCCTATCTAGCCTAATTAAGTGCTGACTACATGTCCTATTAACCTACTGTGTGCCCACAGGCATTGTTAAAGGTTGGGAATAGAAACAAAAGGATTTAAAAAAAAAAAAAAAAAAAGATAAAGATAAAGACCAGGCTCTGTAGAAGCTCATAATCTAATGGAGTAGACATGCAAACAACTAACAAGATATTGACGGGATAAACCAGAGATAATCCACAGAAGCAAGGCATTAAGGGGGGGACCGGAAAGAGCTTTTTCAGAGTAAAGACCTAAACAACTATCAGCTACTCTTTTTCAATCGGGGTGCTTCGGGATCTGTTCCCTTGAAGTTAGATCTGATGGACAGCATCCGAGAGGCTGAGGACCCCTGATTAGTTGGGGGGGAGATTTGGAGGGCTGATGCCTGCTTCTTGAATCCTGGAAGACCTGACCGGGGCGGCCGAATTTAAAACAAAACAAAACAAAAAGGGCCAGTTCTCCTTTAATAAGATGTTTTTAAGGGTGTTTCCTGTGCTGGGAGAAATTAGGGTTCCCGCCCCTTTAAATTGCCCCCTTGGCTGCGCTCCGTGGGCTGCAGGCTCCGGGGATGAGGTCACCTAAGAACTATGAGCCTGTAGCTTTAAATTGCTAGGCGTCTACGGAGCCGGGCGGGGGAGGGGCACCAGGCCGCCTGTCACAGGTAGCCCGAGGAACCGCTCAGCCCCCTCCCATCTACCAAAAGCCTGTCCCTTTAAGCCGAGCTGTCTTCCTCCTAGCCTTCCAGAGGCAAGGGCTGGGTGGGGGATCCATGAGCCCCAGGAAGGAGGCGCCTAGCGCTTTAAGTACTGCCCCCTCAAGACCCCCCCCCCCAAGTTTCTCTTAACTCTCCTCCCCGAAGCAAGGGAATGGCACCCAGACCACCCTACCTCGGGCAGAAGCCCCCCAGCCCCGGGGAGCAATGCGGACAATCAACTCCGCGTGCTGTCTTGCCCACGGGGCGTAGGGAGCTGGGGGGTGGGAGGGGTACTGTCCCTTTAATAGCGCCTCCGCCCGGCTTCATGTTTCCACGTCCCTCCCTGCCGGCGGCCGCGGTCGCGGCGGCGGAGGGATCCGCGGCTCCTGCCTGCGCTGCAGCCTAGCTTGGGGTGGGGAGGAGGGAGCCGGGAGGGCGGTTGGCGCGCAGGCGGGGAGGGGAGGGGAAAGAGACGGGAGAGAAGGATGGGGAGGGGGGGGAAACCGTGCTGGGCCGGAGAGGGGGCGGAGGAGGCGGAGGAGGGAGGGGGCGGGCCCCGGTCCCGAGACCACCCCTTCTCTGGCTCCGCCCCGCAGCCCCCATGGGGCCTTCCCATTGGCCCCCCCGGCTGCCCGTCACCCCGCCACCTCCTCTCCAACCCCCCCCCCCCCCAAGCTAGGCTGAGCTGTGCCTACGTTGGCCTCGGCTCCCGGGGACTGGAGGAGTTACCTTTGGAGCCCAAAAGGAGGAAGGAAGAAAATATATCAACAACAGCGGCAGCTCGGGAGCCCCAGCCCCGGACCTTCCCTCCCCTCAATCCCGGCCCCAGGACAGGGGCCCGGGACCTCCCGGCTCCACCCAGGGCCCGGGCAGACGTCTGTCTCGTTAGTTATTTTTCGATTTCCCCTCCCCCCCCCAAAAAAAAACCCCCACCACCTTCCTGCGCTTGAAGATCTGAGAGCACCGAGGACCACCACTCTTCCTCTCACCCCCTTCCGCGACATCCCCCTCCCCCAAAAGGGGTTGGTGAGTAGAAAAGAAATAACGCGCCTATCACTTTAAGAGACCCGCCTCCCCCCTCCCTTCCCTGCCCCCCCTTGGGGTGTCCGGGCTGGAGGGGGCGCCCAGGCCATTCCCCCGTCGTGTGGGATGGGGTTGACCGGCGGTGTCCCGGAGGGAGAGTCTGAGCAGGCTGGGGAGGGGGCAGGGAAGCCAGAAGGTGGTGGCCGTGGGGGTTACAGGCTGACCAGGTGTGTTAGAGCTGGGGGTTACAGGAACGCCAAGAGGCACGCTTCCCGAGAGGGAGCGGGTGTCCTGTAGAGTATAGTGGGTGCTGGCACCTTCGTTTGGGAGAGGGTCGGAGGGCTTAAGGCTATGGGCCTGGAGGGAGAGCCACCCCCTCCACCCTGAGGGTGTGGGGGGGTACCAGGGTGACAGCCTGGAGCGACTGACATTTTAACAGGCGGCCCTCCCTCCCCTTGCCGCCTGTTCCCTCCTCCTTGGCCCAAAATGGTGCAGAAGGGGGCCTGGGAGGGTGATTGGAGGGTGGGGGTGGGGTGGGGGAGCTGCAGCTGTTTGAGAGGGAAAGGGGGAGGGAGGGGGGGAATGTTGTTCAGATGACACCCGGGCTGGGTGGGTGGGTTGCTCCGTCTCTGTGTGTTGGGGCCCAGTTTGGCTTCTGTGACAGCTGAGAGCTGGAGATGGCAAACAAGCTCAGGGGAGGAAAGTCTGTCTCCCAGGACTTGACCTCCCCTCCCTTGGGGGCTCTCTCTCCAGCCCTGGACTCCCCCCCACCTTGGGGGCTGGGGGACAGCTTGCAGGTCGAAGTCTGGTTGCAGACCCCCCTCCCAGTTGTCCACAGCCCCACCCTTGGGTGGGTAACTAACTCCTAGCCAGAGTTTGCATCTGTACAACATCTGGAGAGTGGGGGGCTACTGGAGAGAGTTCTCTGCCCTTCAAGTGACTAGAGCTGGGATAGGGAAGGGCAAAAAAGAGGTCTTTTGGGGGCCCCTTGGTTTCCATGTTTTAGGGATTCCGGGGAAGGAGAAAGGAGAGCTACCCCTTCCCCCCTTCCTTGCACTTTGTTCTCAGGTCAGGGAAGAGGCTCCAGGGAGAGCACATAGAAGCCTAGACCATCGCCCAAGTTCTCAGCAGCTTCTTCCCACTTGTCTAGTAGACTCACCTGCATCTTTCTAGCTACCACTTTGAGTTGGGGGCGGGGGTAGGGGACAGAATTTCTCCGGGATGATGGTGGTATCTCTGGGATAGGGGGTGGAACCTTGGAGGACTTAGCTGTGATGGGAAGTTCACCGTCTGGGGCAGTGACCTTGGGCCTCTGGAGGCTGGCTATGGGGAGGGTAGACTAGAGAGGAGTGAAATTACAAGTTCAAAATCGAGGAAGCCGTCCACTCCTTCCCTGCCCTTCCCCACCCAGACTCCTGCTCAGAGATTTTTTCTTTGGCTTGCTTGCCTTTTTTTTTCTTTTGGGGGGTGGAGTGGGGGTAGGGTGGTACACACGCTACTGTGTACAGAGATTATACATGTATGTCATGGGTCTTGTTGCTAAGGGGAGCCAGGTTCTAACTTGGTAGTTGATGGGCAGATTGTGAAGCTAGGATAGGGGAGGGAGGCTAGAATGACCTTCCTCCCCCCACCCCTCCTTCCTCCCTTCTCTACCCCCTCCACCCCTAGGGACAGGCTGCTCTAGGCCCCAGTGATTCCAATCGGGAATGAACTTCCTTCCTGTTTGCCTTCTAAGCCTGGGAAAAAAAAAAACACTATTTGGGAGCAGGAAGTGGAGAGGTGGCTTAGGATCAGGGTGTTGGTATCTGAGGGCCCTCAGACCTGCTCTGTGTGGGTACGAATCATGTGGGCCTGTGTGTTCTGAACACTCATGATCCCATTTAGTCTGTGGTGTGTGTTTATCCTTCCCAAAGGGAGAGGGGGAGAGGGCAGAGGAGGAGCAATTTCTGATTTCTGCAGGGGGGACAGCACCATGAATGGTCTCTCCACTTTAATGGGAGCCCAGAACAGTTGAGTGGTTGACCCAGAGTCACCCTGAAGATCTATGGCAGAACTGTCATCCATCTGGCCCTTCTAACAGCCTTGTCCTGAATGCTGAGGGAGCTAGAAGGGGGTAAAAAGGAGGTCCCTGCCTTTATGGGGGGAGGAAAAGGGAATCCCTCCCCCAAGCACAAATGCTGGGACAGAGGCAGATGATCCAGGCAGACAAAACTCCAGATGGGAGGACTTTGGGGGGTGGCGGAGGTGGCTTGAGATGGCCCTCAGCTGATTCACCTCTAGCTGGACTGTACCCACAACCCTTGAACAGCAGTTTCTTGCTGAGGGACGTTATCTGGTCTGTAGCTGACGCTATCAGCTCGACCCTTTCTTCCCTCTCTTCAGATTGGGGATTGGAGAGATGATGGGCCAGACTTCCCTGCTCAGCCCCTCTTGCAGCTCATAGGCAGGGAGGTACGGTAGTCTCCCCAGCTGCTGTTATATAATCTCTCCTGCAGGGTTTTTTGGGTTGGTTTTTTTTTTTCCCCTCTCCACCAGAATCCTTGCCTGAGTGTGAGGGGGGAGGAATAGGAGCAGGATTGGCAGTGAGAGCCCCCAGGTGGGTTGGCCAGTTGTGAGACCCAGGGACAAGGACGGACTGGCCTCTGGAGTCCTAAGCCTTAGGAGATTTGAGGTCAGCTGCCCAGAGAGGGTATAGGACTTCCTGGGGGAGTAGGGACCTGGGGCAAGAGCGTTGTTAATTCTTCCCTTTGTCTGACTCCTGGGGGGCAACCAACCCTTGCTTGGCCCACCTTGCTGGGAAGGGATACCCTCTCTCCCGTTTCCTTCTTCCTATTGTTGCCCACGGGGAAGTGTGCTTTAAGTCTGACTTCCTTCTCTCCTGCGGCAATCAGGGTCTGAAGAAGTAGAGCTCTGGGGGGGAGGGGTGGCCCCCAGAGAAACCCTCTTCAGAGTCTAGACTATAACAGGGACCCACCCTTCTCCAAGCCTCTACATCCTCCATATGCTCTGGACTTTTGGAGCTCCTGCTTGAATCCTCCCAGTTGCTTTGTTCTGAATCAGGCCTCATTAGGCCTCAGTGGTAGATCAAGGGGCTAGTTAGCTCCTAGGCCTTGTCCTTAGACTCAGTAACTGACCAGGAGAGACTGTGTTGTCTTCCCCATCTCAGATGCTTCCGAGGTTGCTGCCCTGCTGCGTTGTTGTGGAGATAGCTTACCATTTTTAGAAGTCGGTGAGGTAGAGGGGGATATGAGTGGGGGGCAGAGGGCTGAGGCTTCTGCCTGGAGGGACCTTCATGTCTTTTATCTCAGGGTCTTTGAGCACTTCTTGACTTGTCAGTAATCTCCACGAACATTCTTAAGAGGCCCTGGGGTCTCATGGAAAGAACACTAGAATTGATGTTTGGGATTCTGGATTTCAGTCTTAGTGCCATCCCTGGCTCCTTGTGTGACTTTGGACGAGTCACTTCCCCTCTTGGAAGCTCTGTTCACTTATAAAAGAAGGAGGTTAGGCTAGGGGATCTCAAAGTTCCCTTCTGTTGCCAGATTTAGGGCTTTCTCACTCCTTCCTGACTGTCAAGAGATCTTGAAGCACTTTATGACTAGAGAATGGCAAAACACTCTTTGGCAAAGTGCCCTAGGTTATTATCCCCCTTTTATAGGAAAGGGAGGGAGGGGATGGTGATGGCTGTGGGCCTTAGGAGCTGACTGCCCAGGGCCTGTGGCGCAGCCTCAGCGTCACTGTAATCGCCTGTAGCTTTTATGAGTCCCCACTTTGCTCAGGGCCAGAGTCAGTCCTCCCAGGGTTCAGTGACTTACTCACTAGGCCTGGCCTATGTCCGTCCAGGAAGCCCCCAGTGTCTGTGGGGGGAGGAGACAGCCAGGTCTGGGTGGCCAGAGTTGACCAGGTGGAGGTTGTTGTTGTAAGTCTGTGTCTCACAGCTGCAGCAGGAGGGATCCAGGTGGGACTGCAGGAAGACTTCCTTTACCTTTTTTTCTCCCCTGATGTTGATAACAGGCACAGACTTAGGAATTGAAAGAAAGGCTAGAAGATTTCAAGACCCTTTCCCTCTCCCCCCCCCCCCCCAGTTTTCCGAAGGAAGGGAAATGGGAGAGCAAGACAGGTAGAGGCAGTGTCCCTTGGAAGACCTTGACCTTTTTGTAGGCACTATATTGTTTGATCCTTGGTATATTTAATTTTCCCACCCCCACCCCACCTCTGTCCAGAGCTGGGTGCTGACTGGGAACTTATTGGAGGTGAGGGGAATACATGCACATATATGCCTGTTGGTCTGTGCTGCATGTCAGCAACTCTGTCCCCATGTTCAGGAACGGGTAGAAATGCTACATGCTTGGGCCTGCTCATTTTTAGTTGGGTCCGTGAACAGGGACATATTATATCCAAGCAGAGGTGGTACACAAAGGAACAATGGTTGACCTCATCTCAGGGATGGAGCTGGTTCTTTGTGGGGTACAACTGTAAAGATGATTATAGGATTGGAGATGGTGTGATGGGGGAGGGCTGGGGTCAGGGAAGACTGGGCTTTCAACAAAGAATCCCCTTAGGGCAGTGGGCTCCCCCTGTTGCAGGATCATGGAAATTAGACAAAAATGATAGGACTTCCTAGTTGCTAGGGGATGGGCAGTGACCTTTCATTCCCAGAAGCAAGATAGGATTGCCCTTGCCCTTCTGTTAGGTCTGAGTGTAAGTAAGTATGTATAAGGTCCCTTCTCCACCCTCCCCGACAAGCAGCTAAGTGGTCTTTGGAGAGATCTGTCTCCTCCATTTTCACATTTAAAATGCAGGGGTTGAATTGATAGTGATCTCAGAGGGCCTTCCATCCATGGTAGTCTGTGGTTCTGTAACAGGTTGGCCAGCTTGGCCTTCCTGCATCCCTTTCACCTCAGGGCAAAAATTGGGAAGCGCTTTGTCCCTCCAACTTCTACCTGTCCTGGGTCACACCTGCACAGTGACCATATTTACCTTTTAAAGTTGCCCTCCTGAGGACCTTGGGCGACAGATCCTATCATTGGCCTTGGGCCCACTCGTGGCCAAAGAGCTTCCCCTCCCCCCCCCCAACTGGCACTCTGGAGCATCTGTTATGCCAGTGAAGAAGGTAACAGTAGCCTCCACACCCCCTCAAGACCTGGGTGCCTCTGTGGTGCAGTTCAGCCTGAAGCCTCTGCACTGACTCAGAGAATAGCTGGCCTTTAGGGCCCAAATGGACCTTCCAGGCTAGTTAGTCCAGGCCCTGGGTTTTACAGCTGATGAGACTGAGGGCCTTTCCAGACTTCTGTATCCCTTCCCTTCATGCATCAGTTTTCCAGCCAAACTGATCTACAAGAAATCTAGCCTCTGTCCCCCATTCCTGGAATGTTCCCTCTCACTTTCCCCTCTTCTCTCTGGCTTTCTTCAAGGCTCTGAAGAGCTTGCTAAGCTCTGTCTTAGTAAAGCTGGGCTTGCTGTCTCCCCTTCTACCCCTATTGCATTCTCTTATACACCATGCTGTTAGTGAAATTATTTTTTATTTACTTCTCTGTATAAATGTTTATCCACTAGCAGAATATAAGCTCCTTGAAGGCAGATATCAGTTTGCTTTTGTGTTTGAATCCTGGTCTGCTTGGCACAGTGTCTTGAACATAACAGACCTCAATAAATGTTTGGTAAATAGGCTTGAGGAGAGGGCTCTTGTCCAAGGTCACATAGCAAAGAGCAAAGGCAGGATTCAGATTCAGGTCTGCCTCTGTTCTTTTTCTGTGAATCTCATGGAGCTGGGTGGGTAGAAGGATGTATTTTTTAATTTCTTGGGTGTTAAGGATCTCTAAGTTCCCAGAGTACCCTTTGTCCCTTCAGAGCTGAGTAGGGTGAGAGACATATGTTTTCCCCTTTGCCCTTGGAGGAAAGGGATGAGCTCCAGAGCAGAAATTAGTCCATTGAAGAAAAATCAAGGGCATGGTGGTAGTGGTGTTTTTGTTGTGCTCTAAAAGAGATTTTGGGGGTCCCTATTTGGATCTCTCTAGGAGCTAGAGAAGGAACCTTTAGGATGAAATACAAGCTCTGGGCTTTTAAAGCTCTGGCACTGACCTACTTTTCTAGGCTTATTACATGTTATTCCCCTTCACAAACTCCATGGCCTGGCCCAACTGGCCTTCTGGCTGCTTTTCTTCACACATGACATTCCTTCTTCTATGTCCATGTCTTTGTACAGGCTGTCTCCCTTCCCCCACTCCTACCCTCATGCCTGGAATGTCCTCCCTCTTCACCTCCATATCTTAGAAGCCTGTTTCTTTTCGGACCCAGCTGGAGCACTGTCTACGAAGCCCTTCCTTCTCTCAGAAATTGCCTTGCATTTACTTAGTCTATATTTTATATGTGACACAATGACTAGAGAGCTGATTTCAAAGCTAGGTGGTCCTGGGTTCAAGTTCTGCCTTTAACACACGTTAGCTATGTGATCTCAGCCTAATCACTTAACCTCTCCCTCTCTAGGTTATTGGTTCTCAAAATGTAGTGTGGGAGTCTCCAAGCCCCCTTTTGAGGGGTTGATCTTCAAAGTTAAAACTAGTTTTAAATACTAAGATGTCAGTGGCCTAATAAAATATTCCTTTTTCCAATTAAAAAACTGTAAGAAGCCAAATTTCCTTCATATACTTCAAATCACTATATTGTAACAGATTGGATACAGAAGCAGATAGGAGAATCTGACTGCCTTCTATTAAGGCAGACATTAGAGAGATTAGCAAAAATATGTAAAATAATACCAGTCTTATCAATTTTTTTGTTTTGGAAAATGAGTATTTTAAAATTTTAACAGTTTAAATTTTTAATATTGTAAGTATAGATATAATCTAGCTCTTTGCAGTCTTCAATAATGTTGAAGAATGTAAAGGGTTCCAGAGACCAAAATGTTTGAGATTGCCTGCTCTGTGTAACTTTTTTAAGATGGCAACTTACTGAGAAAGTGCTAATTTCATTGAAAGTTTCTGATAGTAATGAAATCAAAGGCTCATTTCCTATCCTGTACTATAGTTTGTATATACTTATTGTATCATTTCTTCAGGGAAGGAGTTCAAACAAGGACTGACTCATTTTTATATCCCTACCACCTTGTATAGTATTTGGCACATTGGAAGTGCTTTATGAATTCTTGTGAATTGGTTGTTTGACATTGTAGTAATGGGGATTAACCAGCAAGAGGGAGGAGTTTATTTATTTATTATTTTTTTTATGGAAGCCTTAGAATCCCAGGGGATAGGAAAGGTGGTCAGACTAGTTTCCAGGTCAGGAAAGGGACACAGTGGCCTTTCAAGGGCTGCTGGTCATTATTCTGCCATGGAGTCAGGAGTAGGACTTTCTGAATTGAATGAGAGGAATACAGACCACAGTGGGAAGCATTGAAGCTAGAATAAAGGAAAGACTTCTCCATATAATTTTGAGATGAGGGGCAGTGACCTGTTTTCAACTAGAAAGGTGAAGCACCATTCTGGTGAATTTGGGCCTTCTTAAACTGAGAATCTGAGGAATTATCAGCTGGCTAGAATGAGTCTTAGGGAGAACTGTCTTCTTCTGATCTCTCTTGAGCTAGGGATGGATGAGAAGGGACAGGTTTCAAGAACATTGGGAATTGGAAGGAAACAGTGATGATTAATTCCATCTTCACTTACAGCTGAGGAAATGGAGGCCTAGAAAATGGAAGTCACTTGCTGTAGTTGCCTAGGTAGTAAGAGGACTGGTAAGTGTTTTAAAAATCCAGTCACTCCTGGGTGTGTTTAGTAGTGTACAATGAGAAAGATGGAGTCTAGGCTGAAGTAGGATGGAAGTGTCTGCTGCTTAAGGAGGGGCACCTGCCGAGACTGCTCAAACCCCAGCCCCCAGGCCAGACACTTGAGAGGGATGAGACATTTGGCCCATAGCTTCTTGTAGCTCTAAACTTTGTCTCCTTCAGACCCCAGAGTTCCCCCTTGAGTCTTCCTCTTTAGATGGTTGCCATTTCTTCTGATCACTGCTTAATTTCTCTCAGTCCCATTTTCTTCATCTAGAAAATGAAAAGGTTGAACAAAATAATTTCTGAGGACCCTTCTCAATCTAATATTGTGTGTTCTATGGTCTATAGTTTGTAGACATTAAAAAGCCTTAGATTTCATCTTATGTGAATGACCAAAAAAAGCCCCAATTCGATTCGGTTTATTAAGCATCTACTATTTGCAAGGCACTATGTGAAGTACTTGGGATACAGATGTGAATAAAACACAAAACTTGCCCTCACTGAGTTTACAATCTAGGTGGGGGAGGGAATTGAGACCTGAATACAAATCACTCAGATTCCACGGGAAATGAAAAAAATACATAGGAGAAGTCAAGCACAGAGGGAAGAGATAGGGGAGAGGGAGCTTTCAACATTATGGTGTAGGGAATGGGACCTGAGCTAGTCCTTGAAGGATCGGAAGGATTTCATGAGGAAGAAACAAAACATAGCTGCCACAGGAAGGATTTGTAATAGCAGTGTGGACTTCCCAACTTCCAGGTTGTCAGGAGATGTACTGGAATAGTAATCAAGGGAGGGGGAAGGCCATTCTAGAAGATAAATCCACTATCTCCCTTAATCACTCCTTAGGTTGGAACGGAGAATGTAGAAGCCTGGGAATGGATGTAGTGATCTAATTCATCTGTTCTTGATACTCTCCATCCCAAGACTTATAGGGGTACCAGAGACCCTCTCAGAGAATCCGTGATGTTAAAACCATTTTCATAATACTAAGACATAATTTCCAATATTTTTAGACATCAGCAGTCATAATCTATATAAACAAAAGCTCTTTGGGGGTCCTTAGTATTTTTTAAGAGTGTGAGGGACTTCTCTTTGAGAGCACAAAATTTCAGAGCTGCTCCAGAATGAATCTCTAACCTTTTGGAACTAGGGTATGCTGCAGGGGGGAAGGGGCACCAAATCAAATCAAAGATTCATGGAGTGTCAGAGTTGGAAGAAGCCTGGGAACTCATCCAGTCTATTCCCCTCTTTTAGAGATGAGGGATGTGAGGCCTGTAGTAGCCAAATGACCTGTCCAAGACCACATGGTTAGCGGCAGAGCTGGAATTGCATCCCAAGCTTGACAGCAACTTAAGGGTACTTTTCACACCACCAAAAACAGTACTGTTGGATAAGTTCCAGGCATCCCCTTTTTCAGTCTAACTCCCCCTGCCTTGATCTCTTTGTGCTTTGGGGGACAGAGGGGCTCATAAAGAAATGATATGGCTTACAGCTGCCTTTGTGATGAGGGAGGGGGTGGGTCTGACCCATAAGGACAGGTGCCTGTGTCCCAGCTGGTGACTCTTGTCTCCTCCACCTGTCAGCTTCGAGGAGTGTGGAGAAGAGGAGGAGAGAACTAGCCACCCCATACCCCATCTCCTTTGAATAGTGCTTTGGTGACATTCAATTCAAGCATTAAATGTGCACCAGTTGTGTGCCAGACACTTTGCTACATGCTGAGGGTATATATAGAGAAAACAGACAGACTTTGGTGGCAAGGAACTTATTGAGTAGAATGCAACCTGGATCCAGATTAGAAAATACAAAGTACTGAAAAAAATATTTCAAAAAAAGAGGCAGTTTACTGGGAGAATCAGGATAGATCTGGAGTAGAGGGTACATTTCAGATGTGAGGGACCAACTCTGCAAAATTGTGGAGGCAAGAGATGAATGTTTTGTACTGGGAGCAGCTCCAGCGGAAGGGAGACCCTGGAACAGAAGCAACTGGGGACCAGGGTCATATGACCTCATTTCAGAGCCAAATGTCCCCAAGAAAAAGGGTAGGAGAGAAATAGCTGGGTTAATGAGGAAGAAGTTTGTCTACTGTACCATTCTATTCCCTACCCTTCCCTGTCCTCCCTTCTTTTTTTCATCTCATAGCACCTTCAGCTTCCCCCAAGGCAGCAGGCTAATCCTATATAAACTGACTTCCCAGATGACCCTGGCAGGGTCCTGCTGGCTCTGTTTCTGATCCCTGCCACCCTTAGTGTGTGGAACTGGACCCAGAGAGCTGTATGCACAAGATCTGGGTTTGACTAGCAACTGGCCCTTTAAATCCTCCTTGACTCCCCACCAGGTCACCCTGTTTCTCTGGGAGGATTTGCCTCTTCCTGATTGGATTGGCCTCCTTTGAGCCCTTACCATAATTTCATGTATATAGCCTGCTCCATATAATCCATACTTCTCTAAACCCTCAACACTCCCCAGCCAAAAAAAAAAAATTGATCTCTCAACCAACAGTCATTTAATTGTCCACTGTGTTAGGTGCTAGGGATTAAAGATTATAAATAAATAAATAAAATTAACAGCCCTTCTCTTCAAGGAGTTTACACTTTATCTGCAGAGATGAAGTGTTTCCTTGCCCTCACTGTTCAGAGTCATTCTGGCCAGTCCTCTGCTTCCAGGCCACTTGGATGTCATAGAATCTGCCAGGAGAGTGCCAGGAGTAGCACTTGAAGTACTCCATGGTCCTTCGAGCTGCTGCCTTGTAGCTCCCCATCATCACCCTCTGCTTTGGTCTGACCTTACTACAGGTTCTCAGCCCGTGTCCGAACCCTGACCTTGGTCTATGTCTGTCCTTCCCTCTTCCCTCCCCTTATCCCCCTGGGGAGAGAGAAGTCACTTCTACTCTGTGGGTAGACAGGATGCTGGGCCCCTGCTGTCACTCTTGAAGGCTTCCTGGTATAAGTAGGCCTTGATGGGAGGGAAGCCAAGGGAAGGGAGCCACTGAATATTTTTGAGCAGGGGAGTGACAAGGTCAGACATGTTCTTTAGGGAGGTTATTTTGGAGTTGAAAGATGAACCAAAGAGGAGAGAAATGAGAAGTAGGGAGATCTGGTAGGATATTATCACAGTGTAGGGGAATGATGAGAAACTATGATATTCTGGAGAAAATGCTTGAAAAACTGTGGGGATAGAATTGGCAGAACTTGGTAACTGATTGGATAGGAGAAGAAAGGGAGTCCTATCTTCCCTTCCTTTGCTCTTTCCCCTCCCTTTATTCCTGGGCTGGGCTGAACCATACTGTGACCCCTTCCCACACCAACGGCTCTTGGGCTCCTCCAGGCCCAGCTGGGACTTTCACTTCTGCCTTGGGACCCTAGAGGGAAGTCAAGCAGGGAGATGAGAGTGATGAAGCTAACTGTCCCAACGGCCCCCACCTTTTTACTCAGAATGGGAGGAAATAGGCTAACTTTACAGTTGGTGGGATGGAAGTTAGGTGGAAGAAAGGACTTCCCAGATACTGGGACAGAGAACCAAGACCAGAAGAGGGTCTGGCTTTGTCTCTCTGGAGGCCTGAGTCCCTAACACTTCCTTGAGAAGGAAGGGAGAATTCTTCCTGGGAAGAGTGATTTGCTATCCGGGATTAGTGATGGGAGTGAGAGTGGAGCCCTAGTTTCAAAATCCAGGAAAGCTTGTGTCTCATTAGTGTTGTTTGCCCTTAGTTCTGGAAAAGGACAATGGCATCAGGGAGAGGGGATAGCATGACTTGCAAGTGAATGGGGTTTAAGTGAGGGAGGGCTGGCAGTCCTCAGCTCTAGAATGGGTTCAGGTCAGAGTCCGGGCCCTGCTTCTCTTTGGGCATCGGTCTCTGCATTGGTAAAAGGAGGTCATGAGACTAGATTTGAGGTACCCAAAGTGGCATCTCAGTATCTGAGTCTGGAGCGTCCAACTACTTTCATACTAGTATTAATATGTTTTCGTTTTTAATTAAATAGTAAATATTGATAAATACAACTGACATTAACAAAGGCTCTATTGGGGCTCCTCAGGCATTTTTAAGCCTACAACAGAATTCTGATACCCAAAAAGTTTGGGAACTGCTGGGTTAGGCAATATATATATACACAATGTATATATCTCTACAATCTCTACAATGTAAGGAGAGGCCCTAAGCTTCCCCTTAGGAAGTTCCTTCTGCAGTCTCCTCTCCATCCTTCCCGTTGCACCGTTGGCCCCACCTTAGCCTCCAATTGGCAAAGCTTCATGGATGCTGCTTCCTGAGCCTACCCCAGCCCCCGGAGAGCCTGGAAATCCCCAGGCCAATGTCTCTCCTCCAAGACTTCATCTTTCCTCTTCCCTCCCCTTCTCAGAAAGGCAGAATCAGAGCTACAGAAGGAATGTCTGAACTAGAAAGGATCTTAGGGGAAGCTTTCTCAGCCACCAGATGGACTTTGGTCTCAGTGCTGGGGCCTCCAGGTCTAGTCACCTGCCTCTTGGGCACCAAGGGCCCCCAAGAGCCGCCCGAGGGCTAGAGCGCGGAGAAGAGCAAGGTTGAAGTTGCCCAGCCCCAGCAGTCCTGGCTGTCGGAGGAAGGCCTTGCGGGAGTTGGGGTAGAATCCTCGGGAACTCCTGGATTCAGAGCCTGGGGGATGGTTGCGATGACCCTGCTCTCCCTCTTCTGTCGGAATAGAATTTCATACCGAGTGGGAGAGGGGGTGGGGCTAGCCGATGTGTGGGTGGGAAGCCACCATGAGTGTCTGTCAGTCCAACTGCTCCCTGTCCCCTCCCCTAGCTCCCTGCCCTATCCTTCCCACATCTGTTCCTGCCCCTTAAGCCGCAGCAGTGGTGACTCCCCAGAACCCCGCACTCCCTCTGGCTTTGTCCCCCGACGCCTGGGACCCTCGCCTCCAGCCCAGGCCTCCCCTGGAGCTAGCTTCCCTCACCCTGCCCTCCCTCCTGGGGCCTCCTTGGTGAGTTAAAATTAGCCCAGCCCGGGGCATAAAAATAGCCCTGGGCTGCCTGAGAGCGGCCAGGAAGGCCTGGGGGCCCTGGTTGGGGGTGGGGGTGGGGGTGGGAACCTCCAGCACTTTGTGCTTTGAGGCTAGTGGGAAAGTGGTCAGTGCCTTCCTGAATCCTCATTGTTGGGGGGGTGGAGGGATTTGACCTCATGTGGGGAGTCCTTGAGAAAAGTCGGGCTTGGGAGGGTGGCGGTACCCGGCCCCCTGCTCTGAGAAAGCTGGGGGTCCCCTCCCATGCCCCCCACCCCCGCCCTGGCTGCACCTTCCCGTCTGTCTCTGGGGCTGAATCACTTCCCAAATGTCTACACCACTTCTCCCCCAAGGACACAAGCCTTGATTTCTGGGACCTGGGACGCCTGGCTTAGATTAGAAGTCTTGCTGGGATAGCTCTCTCAGCCCTTGCCCACCACCCTGGGAAGGCCTTGGGGTGGGGGGTGGGAGACTTGGGGGAACCTCTCCCGGGTGGCAGAGGTCTGTGGCCCCTCCCCCTGCCAGGCCGTTCTCCTGCCCCCGAGGCCCTGTGCTGGTTGTGACAGGTGTGGGCCCTGGACTCCCAGGCACTTAATTCCTTGTGCCTTCCCCTTTGGGATCCCAGGCAATGGAGGGACAGAGAGAAGGTTGAGAGAGGAGGAGGAAACAGAAGCCGCCTGAAAACCCATTCTCGGACTCCTTGCTCTGCGCAGGCTTCTTTTAGCCAGTTGGTGGAAATCTGTTCATCGATGTGTTTGGCTTTTCTGTCCTCTGTTTAGTTGCGGACTCAGGGCTGAGGAGAAGGCTGCCAAAGCTGGGGACCCCTTCTATTAGGGAGAGAAGGGCTTGGCGGCTCTGGAAGGAGTTGGGGGGAGGGACTAAGAACTAGAAGTGCATCAGGCCAGACCCCCTCCCCCCATCTCACAAATGAAGACCTTGAGAAGTTAAGTGACTTGTCCAAGGTCATTCCAGGAGTACTTTGGAGAATTTGGATTTGAACCCAGGACTTTGGGCTCTCTCCGCAGCCCTGCAGTGCAATGCTGATTGTTTAGGCAGGCGGGTTGGAGTCTGTTTCTCTCTGTCCTTGCATCTGGCCTTTCTCCATCTTCATGTCTGTCTTTTTCTCAGTTCCTTTAAAAAATGGGGGCTCTCCCTACACCATGCCCCCCCTTTCCTTGTTACCTGATAACGAGACCTGTCCTATTAGTGGCAGTGGGGGTGACGGGTGGATGTGACTGGAACTCTTTCTCCCCTCCCTCCTTACTTCATGCCCTGCAGCCCAGCCCAAGGGAAGAGGCAGGCAGGAGAGGGGGTAACTACCTCCCCTTGGGAAGGAACTCAGGCTTGAAGAGAGCAGTCACCCCTTCTCTCCCTCAGAGGGTTGGGTTTGAGTACCATTGCTGCAGGACTTTGAGTCATTCAGCCTGTGACTCAATTCCACTCCTTCTCCTCCTCCTCCTCTCTCCCCCCCCCTCCTCCTTCTCCTCTCTCCTCCTCTCTCCTCCTCCTCCTCCTCTCTCCCCCCCCCCCTCCTCTTCTTCCTTTTTCCTCCTTCTCCTCCTCCTCCCTCCTTCTGCCCTAGAATTGGGAGGGAGGATGCTTCTCCCTCTAGAGCCCAGGACGGTTGCTCTCACTTGGCCCTGGGAACTCCCGAGGCTTGGAGGAAAGCCACCTCTCTTTACAACCCGAGGTGCTTTGAGATCTCATCACTTAATTCAACAAACATTCATTAACACCTACTATGCACAAGTCAGGGGATGTGGATACACTCTGGGGTGCAGAGATAGCCAATTAATTTCTACCATCTGCAATTGCAGGAAGAGATGGGAGTTAGCCAGGAGGAAGAACTCCCTAGTTACCCTAATCTTTTTTGGGGGGGAGAAAAGAAATCCTGCCTGTGGTCTGACTCTCCTGCCTCAGCCTGGAAGAGCTTATCCAATTATGGGGGAAGCTTTGGCCAGCAGAGCCCTGTCTCTGTCTGCCTCCCTCCTTCTCCTCCCCCCTCCCCCCTCCCCCCAGGAACCAAGATATCATCAGTGATCATTCTGAAAGTGGAGGTTTGAATATTGCTTAGGTACCCAGAGGTGTTAAACTGGGGTGGGGGGGACTAGTTCTCCTTATCACCCCATCTGCCTGGAGCCCCTCCCTCCAAGACCATTTGAACAAAATTTGCACATTCTTCCCATCCCTCCCAAAACAACAAAACCAACCCCAACTCTGGCTGTGCTGGAATTGAGGCAGAACCAAGGTTATCTCAACCTCTTCTGAGAGTGTGCTTCTCCAGGGCTTCCGGGTGGCTGGCTGGCTGCGTCATCTTGGGCAGGTCCCCTTACTTGTCTGGATTTTACTTTACCCAGCTGTAAAGTGGGGTGATTTCTGAGGTCCCTTTCCACACTGACATTCCTCTTCAGTATCCTGGCTTCGTGTTTTGAGGGCCCCTCCAGCTTTCCCATTCTGGGAGTTTCCTTGCAGGAGTCCCTGCCCTCGCTCCCCAGGTTATAGAGGACAAACTTGCTGCCGGTGGCCCTCTGGGCTTGCTCCGAGGATCCTATCTGGGCACTACCTACCCCTCGTTTCTCCTCCTTTCTTTACTACTTCTCTGTTGACCCTCTCCCTTAGGATCTACCCTGACCACCTGCTCCCCAACATCAGCCGCTCTGCACCTTGGGCTTTTGGCAGCCCCAAGTAAAATGTCTTCCGAGCCTCTCTTCTCGCCGCCCCCCAGAGAACCCCCCACCCTGGCATCCTCCCTCCCCAGGAGGCAATGAATCAGCAGTTCACTCTGAGGCGTGACTCTTAGGTGGCATCGAGAGTCACAGCTGTGGCTGAGGAACCAGGGTCACAGCTCCGAGAAGGGTGAGAGGAAGGAAGAGAGATCCTGGCAGGAAGGGGGAGGGGAAACGTCCTCCATCCCCGGGGCCGGTCCTCCTTCCAGGGTTTGTCGGTGTGAAGGCTTCCTGGAGGAGGAGAATAGAAGTCTGGGGAACCGAGGAGAGAGGGTTTCACATCTGGAGCACATGGGTGTCCGCCTCTGGCTTCTGGCAGTTGATTAGGTAATTAAGCAGAGGACTAATTAAGCAAGCACAGGTGTTCATTAAGGTCTCTCTAATTGGGTGGGAGGGGGCTTTGGAAAGGCTGGCCTCACTGTAGAAGGGCCAAGTTTGGGACCCTTCTCTCCGTCCCACATTTTCAAGGTTCAGCCGGCTCTTTCTTCAATCTCCCCAGACATCAGCAAAATGCCCTGACCCTGTGGCTGCCACTGGAGATGCTAAAACAAGTGGGATTGAGGGTAAACTTCCCAGCAGGAGAGCAGGAAACCACAATCACCGGTGCCTAGAGAGCAGGGGGAGGGGGCGTCCCAGTAAGTAGGAAGGCCAGAGAGGTTAGACAGCAGAAAGAACTGCCCGGTGTGCAGAAGCTGGAAGTCCTGAGGGAAGAAGAGCTGCATCTGTAAAATACTTTATTATGACATCTAAGGGGTAGGGGTGGGAATCAATCACTTTAATCCTTTCTTTTTAGATTATATTTAGGTGTCTTATTTCCCTGTCTGGCCCCCCACAATCCCCCCCCTTCCTTTCCTTTCCCAATGCTGATCCCTCACCCATTCCAGTTCCCTGTGACAGGAGGCGGAGGTGGGGGTTGGGGGGTGGTGTTGTAGGAGACCAGCCAGGGAGCTGGTTGCCAAGCAACCGTTACCACGGCAACTCCATCCTTTCTAACTCCATGTGCCAGGGGCTGCTCCTTAGATGGCTTTAGATCCCTATCCACCCTGGGAGCAGGGAGGAGAGCAGGGCCCTGGGGCCAGAAAAGAGAAGGCTGAGAGGGGATTCATTGGTCCACCAAAAGGAAATTCCCTACATAGTGGGAGGAGCACCTGCTCTGCAGTGGAAGGAATGAAGGTTAGGCTTTTGGAGGAACTCACTTTGGGAAGTATACAAGGTTGATATAGCAGAATTGGTGAGGGGGGCCTCTCTATTGGGGATAGGGGCATTGTGGCTGGAGGGTTAGATTACTGGGAACAATTTCTAAAGCAGCATGAGAGTGGAAAGAAGAGTACCCACCTTGGGATTCTGAGTACTGGATTTAAATTTTCAAGTAAGTTCACTGAGCCTCAGTTTCCTCATATCCCATATGAGAACCACAGTAGTTGTACTGCCTACTTTACAGGATCATTCCTAGGAGCTTTTATAAACCTTAAAGCAATTTGGAAATGTTAAGTCATTAATACTAGAGTAGGCTGGTGTATCTATGATAATTCATTTACTCATCTCATTGTATGGTTCTGGTTGCCTCAGTGAGGGAGTCTTTCTTAAAGCAGGTACTCTTGCATCCATCCTATCCTCCACCTAATATACCAAGTTCCTAGTCCTCTGGGCCCTGTATACCAAACTGATTATTACATTAAAAAATATGGCACTTCTACTACCATGAGACCAGGCTTTGAGAGTTTGGAGCTGACAGGGCTGTAGAGCCAAGAGACCTGAATTTGAATCTCTCCTCTTACAATTGTTGCCTGTGAGATCTTGGGCAAGTCATATCTCACAAAACCTCCGTTTCCCCATTTGTAAAATGAGACCTTTTCAGCCCAGAATCTGTGATCCTTTGACTTGTACCAATCATCTCCTGGTGTTACTGGGAAGAAAGCATTCTGCCAATTTTAAAATGCTGCCAGATGTTAATTGCTTATAATGACCATCCTCAGTATTCTAGTTGTTCGATCCCATGCTCAACTCACATAAATTTGGAAGGGAGCTCAAAGGCCTTTTGAGTTGCACATGTACCCTTCCAGGAAACCCCCTGACATCTGCTTAATATATGCTCATCTAGTCTTGGCTTGGACACCTCTGGTGTTGGGGAACTCATTACTTGTGGAGGCATTCCACTCTACTTTTGAACAGCTTTCATTATTGTGAGATTTTTTTTCATTCTAGTGAACTGAAATCTGCCTCTCAGGAACTTTTGCCCATTTCTTTTAGTTCTGCTCCCCTTGGGGCCAAGTGGAACAGATTTCATTCTTCTTCTAAAGACAACCCTTCAGATCCCTGAAGTCAGCTGCCATGTTCCCCTAAGTCTTCTTTTCTCCTGGCTAAAAACACTCCTCATCTGCAACAAATCCTCACGAGGATGGCACGGTTGCCAGTCCTGCTGGAGAGGAAATCACTGCTGTTTTGGATTGGGTTCGGATGGTTAGGTCTCAAGCCTGTATTTCTCTCTCCTCTTCTGAAAGGCTCTGACTGGAGCAAATGTCAGAGATAATCCTGGGGGTTGTAAAGTTTAGAGTTGGGAGTGCCCTCAGAGATTGTGCATATTTATTTTATAGATGAGAAAACTTAGGTCCCAAGAGAGGACCTGTCCTATCCAAGGTCACTCAGGTGCTAAGTCATAGATGTGGGATTCCAGCACAGGTGGTGTGACTCACATTTCCGCACTCTTCTCCTTTTCCCTCTTTTACACCATCATGATGGAAGAGAGGATAAAACAGTTGTAGTAGCTGGAATGTGGTTGTTGGTTTGAAAAGTTGAGAGAGGGGCTGGAAGCTAAGAGACCCCAAAAAAGTAGACTTGACTGCTTCAGAAGCACCATTCTCACACGGGAGAGTTCTTGAACCCCCAGTCTGGAGGAGGGCTTTCCCTGGGAGCTGAAACCCTGGAATGAGGGAGGAGGGGCCCTGGCTGATTTCAGCTGGGGGTTGTGGAGGAGGAGATGGTATCGGCAGCAGATAGGCAGATGGGGTTGGCCCTAATAACAGCCCCAGCCACCACCCCACAGCCCAGCCACCTCAGCATCTCCTGACTCATTGTCGTGTTAGACTGATTCTTGAGAACAGAGACTGACTTTTGCCTTTCTTGGTATCCCTGTGCTTAGCACAGTACTTGGCACATAGGACTTAATACCTGTTGACTTCTCCCTTCTGAGCTTGACAGTGTGGAGGTGGAGACCTAGAAGAATTGATGCTGTAGCAGAAAGATGGAGGTTGGACCACAACAGGAACTTTTAGGGTAGCAAGCTGGGGCTGTACTGTTGCTGTTCAAGAAGTCCCTAGTGGGCTAGCTGGGGGGCTGCAGCCATAGCTCTACTGACCTTAGCCAGACCCACTCTACAGCCCAGATCTCAGCTCTTTGTATCTGTTTGAGGGCTAGCCTAAGTTGAGTCAGAAGTGGAGTGCCAAGATGCCAAACAGAAAGATACATTAACTGTTTGAAGCCTGGAGGCAAGGGAGGTTACTCTATTTACAGGTGGAATAGTTGGGGTACATCATGATTATCTCTTCCTCTCAGTTATGGGCAAATGTGTTCCTCATGACTAGGTGTTCTGACAGAGGTTTTTGAAGGACTGTTTTGTGGGAGGGGCATCAACTTTGTTTGACTTGGCCCTAGAGGGCAAAACCAGGAGCACAAGGGGATGATTATTGCCAAAGGGTTCCCAGCAGAGCTGCTCGCCAGTAGAGAGAGCCGAGTGGGTAAGGTAGGGTGCTGCCCATCACCAGAAGTATTTAGTTGGAGGCTGGGTTACTGCACTTTGGGATTGAAGTAGGGATAATTTCTTTTCACTTCCCTGATCCTCTACTGTTCCTTCATCTCTGAGAGTCTGGGATCTATTCAGTGATACCTTTGTGTGACCTAGAGCACATCAGTGCCAAAAGCTTGTGGCTCAGTACCCAGACAAGGCACTTCTGGACTGCCGTAGTGTTCTAAGCAATTGCTCTGGAAAAGAATGGAAGACCAGCAATGCTGACAAGTTAGAGACCAAATTCATGAGCAGGATTCACAGAGCAATCTAGAATACTGGAAAAAGTGCTGACCAGGGAATCAGAAGAGCCCTGGGTTTGAATCTAACCTCTGATACTAGCCTCTCTCAGCCTCAGTTTCTCATTTGTCACATGTGGATGTTTCTAGCACCCTGCCACACTAGGTTCTGGTAAGCTTTGTAGAGCACTTTGTAGACCTTAACTTGCTGTGTAAATGTGAGCTGCAGTTGATATTATTGTTGTTTTAGTAGTTGCTGCAAATAGATGACCTCCAAGGTCTCTTCCACTTCAGATTTTGTGACTGTGTAAAACTGTACAGAGAAACATAGATCCAGAAGCAAAGTAGAGGGATTTAAGTCTATTTTCAAATCAAACATTTATGGCATGTAAGTTTTGTTGCATAATTGCAAGCTAGGCTGGTTGCTTGCTCCGAACCCTGGTCCCATTGTTCTCCTCTTTCATAGTTCCTCTTTTCCATCTTTCTGCCTATCCAGGTGGCTGTACTAGAATTGCCCTTGAGGACCATGAACTAATCTCCTTCGGGGACGAGCCTTTTCATGAGCACACTCTAACACCGGCCGGTCGAGGACCCACCTCCCAGAAAGGCCTTCCCCTCCCCACCTCTCCTCAGGGTTGAGGATCTCTGGAGAAGATGGGGCGGAAAAAGATCCAGATTCAGAGGATCACAGATGAGCGGAACCGGCAGGTGAGAGCCAGAGTGAGCGACAGGGAGAGGGGAGGCTCAGATCAGGCCATTGACAGCAGAGGGTTAGGATTCAGTGGAAAGGAAGAGTTTATCTACAAAAGGTGCATGCGGTCAGTTTTCCCCTCACTCTCAATCCAATGATACTCTTGAGTGTCCAGGTTCTCTCCCATTCCAAGCTTTCATGTGGGGGTAAGCCGGAATATTATGGCCACATGGAAGAAGGCTGGCTTGGGAGGGAGGGGTATAGGCTGGCACACTAAGCTATTGAAGAGCTCCTTGTGAGATTGAGCTGTAATGGGGACAGAAGGGGCAGTTGCTAGCTTCTCTCTCCCTGCCACATGTTCTCCACACATTGTTCCCAGAACTCCCCAGATTTGTCTGCTGTTTTAGGCACACAGACCTGCCTTTCCTCTTCCTAATCGTTTAGGTCCTGTCTCTCCTTTCCCTTCTGTATTCATTGGAGTCATTGGATTTAGACCTGGGGAGGGATTTTCTGAGTCATACCCATCAATTTTATATAGAGGAAGGTGAGGCCATCAAAGGTTAAATGACCTAGAAAGGAAGCAGCAGAGCTGAGATGTGATCCTGGTCCTCTGACTCCTCATAATCTCTCCTTCAGGATGCCTTCCTAACCTGATTACTATCAGGGGAAAACAAGAGCAAAAACCAAACCATTGTCACCAGCAAAACCCTGAGGTTTTATTTAGTAAACTGGACCTCCCTGTGAGCCTCTAGTGTGACCCAGTGGCCAATGTCCCCAGTGCAGTCTGAGGATCCTAGAATCATTCCTGAAGCCACCTCATTTTACAGATGAGGAAACCGAGTCCTAGGGCAGTTAAGCATCAGAGAACATCTTTGACCTCGGGTCCCCTTGCTCATGAGCCATTGAAGCACAGTGCCTCCTTGATCCGGATTTATAGAAATCTGGTGACCCAAAACCAGGGAAGTAATGGCTCCGCTGAGCTTTGCTCTGTTCAACCCACAACCAGATTCTCATGTCCAGTTCTGGGTGTCACATTTTTGAAAGAACATGGATGAAGGAACAGGAATGTTTAGCCTGGAGAAGAGCAGATTAATTTTTTTTTTTTTTTAATTTTTATTTTATTTGCATAACATATGTGTGGGTAATTCTTCAACAATAACCCTTACATAGCTTTCCGTTACAAATTTTTCCCCCCAACTCCCCACCCCTCCCCTAGATGGCAGGATATCCACTACATGTTAATTATGTTAAAATATTGGCAAATCGAATATATGTATACATATTTCCAAACTTATCATTGGTGTGCAAGAAAAATCTTATCTACACAAACGATATATCAGATAAAGGAAACACAATGTAAGCAAACATCAATCAAGGAGTATGAGAATGTTATGTTGTGGTCCACATTTCGCATCCCTCTCTCTGGGTGTATATGGCTTTCTTCAGTGAACAATTGGAGGTGGTTTGAAACATTTCATTGTTGAAGAGAGCCATGTCCATCAGAATTGATCGTCATATAGTACTGTTGTTGCCGTGTATAATGATCTCCTGGTTCTGCTCATTTCACTCAGCATCAGTTCATGTAAGTCTCTCCAGGCCTCTCTGAAATCATCTTGCTGGTCATTTCTTACAGAACAATAATATTCCATAACATTCATATACCATAATTTATTCAGCCATTCTCCAATTGAAGGGCATCCATTCAATTTCCAGTTTCTAGCCACTACAAAAAGGGCTGCCACAAACATTCTTGCACATGTGGGGCCTTTTCCTTCCTTTATGATTTCTTTGGGATATAAGCCCAATAGAAAGAGCAGATTAATTTGGGCAGTTGGGGAAATGTGCTGTTGTCTTTAAGTTTTTAGGGGACTGCTAAGATTGAAGAATCAGGTCCAAACCAGTACCTAAGAAAAGATCATTTCCTCTACAACCAACCCCACAAGAAATCATTCAGTCTCTTGAAGATCTTTTCTCTGTTCTTTGGCATTTTCTCATCATCTCCATTTGTGTGACTATATCCTCCAGAAAAGAGTTGTAGAAGTAGTTCTCCCTGAGACAAGATAGTTGAATTAGGAGTAATGGGTAAAAATTTTGGAGAGGTAGGTGTAGACTAAAAGTAAGGAGAAATTTGCTGTAAGGCCACTCCAAAGTACACTGGACTGTCTCAAGACATTGAAGGTACACTTTCCGTGCAGATTTTTAGGAGGAGATTGGGTAACTACAAGTTGGAGACGTTGCAGAGGAATACCTGTTTCTTCCATGTTTGAGAATCTTTCATTTTAGTATTCTGTGATTCCATGAAAACATGGAATCCCTGGGCCTTAAACCTTGTTACCCCTCTGTCATCTTCACACCTGTGCCTTTGACCCAGAGCATCAACTTTTATTCTCTTCTCCACTTGCATGGCTCTTTGAATCCCAGGAAAGCCGTCAGCCTGCCCTGCTTCTGTGACTTAGAGATCTCTCACCACTGACTTAAGGAGAGGTTTCAGACACATCGGGTCTCTTTCCCCTACCTGAAGCACTGTGGCACAGTGGAAAGAGGAGGGGGCCTGGTTTTGGGGACTCCAGGGCTAGCCCTTTGTAACCTGCTGCTTCTCCCTGCACGCTGATTTGGCCGTTGCTGCTCTGCACTGCTAGACAGCTGTCCTGACCAGAGACCAGGCCTAAAACTCCCGGCTGCCGTGGCACGTCCCATGCTCCCTCGGCTGGGAGGGTATTTGGATGCAGAAGCAGAAGGCCGGGGGCCGGGCCTGCTGCGGGGCTCCCACTCTCAGGCCTTCTCTCCTCTCCTCCAGGTGACGTTCACCAAACGGAAGTTTGGGCTGATGAAGAAAGCCTATGAGCTGAGTGTGCTGTGTGACTGTGAAATCGCCCTCATCATCTTCAACCACTCCAACAAGCTGTTCCAGTACGCCAGCACCGACATGGACAAGGTCCTCCTCAAGTACACCGAGTACAATGAGCCCCACGAGAGCCGCACCAACGCAGACATCATCGAGGTGAGCCCAGGTGGGCCCACGGGGCCTGGGGCCGGGCCCCCTTTGTCCTCCGGCTTTCTGCCTCCTCCCTCTCTGGGCCTGTCCCCACGTTCCTGGGGGAGACCCCTGTGCCCCAGAATAGGCCTCAGAGCTGAGAGCAAGAACATGAGCCGTCTCCCCCGAGATCTCTGAGCCTCTCCGGACCCCAAAGGAATGCTGGGGCCTGGCCCAGACCTTAGGGCCTGGGTGCCCTCTGGAGCCCGGAACTCTGTGGGCCGAGGGGGGTTGGCCGGGTGGGATCCCCTGAGGGTCTCGGGGAGGGTGAAGGGTGCTGGGGATAGTCTGGGAGCCCCGGGCCTCCCTGAGCACTGCCTGTTGCAGACCCTGAGGAAGAAAGGCTTCAATGGCTGTGACAGCCCCGAGCCCGATGGGGAGGACTCCCTGGAGCAGAGCCCCCTGCTGGAGGACAAGTACCGGCCGGCCAGCGAGGAGCTGGACGGGCTCTTCCGGCGCTACGGGGTGAGCCCAGCCCACTCACTGCTCTCTCTGTTTGCTCCCCACCCTCTCCTCTCCTCGCCCACCCCCTCGGCCCTGCCTTCTCCTCCCTCCCTCCTCTGTTCTCTCTTCTTCCCCCCTGGCCTCTCCTGTTGTCCATCCCCAATCTCCCCCTTCCTTTCCCCCCTCCCCTCCTCTCCCCCCCCCCCCCGCCCTCCACCTCTCCTCTGGTCTTCCTTTCCAACCCTCTCCTCTCTGGCCCCTCTTTGCCCCCTGGGCTCTCTCCTGCCTTCTCTCTCCCTCCCCAACATTCTCTTGTCCCTCCCTCCCCGGCCTCCTTTGCTGCCTCTCCTTTCCCTCCCCACACCCCCTGCCCCCAGGCGCTGCACAAGAAGCACAGGGAGTGTGAGAGCCCCGAGGTGGACGAGGTGTTTGCCCTGACCCCCCAGACGGAGGAGAAATATAAAAAGATAGACGAGGAGTTTGATAAAATGATGCAGAGTTATAGACTGGCCGTGAGTAGCCGCATGGAGAGCTGGGGGAGCCTTCCCCCCATGCATGGTGTGGCTTCGCAGCCCCCAGCCCCCTTCCCCAATCAAGACTAAGGAGCAGTCACCGCAGTTGTTGGCGTCATGGAGCTTCTGAGCTGGAAGGGGCCTTAGGGAGCCTGTCCTCCATAGCCCTCGTTTTGCTGATAAGGAAGCTTGGCCTGTGGCAGAGGGAGCCTGGGCCAGCCTGGCCAGCAAGAAGCTTTGGTTCTGGCTCCAACTCTCCACTGACTCGCCGGGTGACTTTGGGCACGTCCCTTGTGCTCTGGGAATCTCAGCTTCCTCTTCTTCACAATGAAGAGGTTGGACTGGGCACCCTCAAAGGCCTCTCTCTCCAGCTCCCAAATTCTGTGAGGCCCAGAGGGGTCACAGGGCTTGACCAGCGTGACCTAGGGACCTACCTTCTAGGATCTGCCCTTTGAGAAGAGGCTTTGTTAGAAGCTGTGATCTCTGCTCTCGGCCATGAATGATACCAAGAGGCCCCCCCAGGGAGAGCTTGGGTGGGACAGTGTATTGGCCCTAGGGCTCGAAGGATGGAAATCAGAACCTGAGGAGAGAACTCTTTGTTACCCGCTTCCCTGGACAGGGAAGTCCCGAAATCTTTCTGTGGGATCTCCTCGGATACTGAGACCTTTCTCACAGCTGTAAGCTCAGCGTCTGGGGGGGGCCTAGAGTGGGAACGAGGGGGATGGAGGGAAGACTGGCAATGAACTGACTGTGCACAGCAAGGAGGCTGGGAGAAGTGCTTCCCCTTCCACCACCCAGTCCCAGTCGGTAACAGCTCTGCGCGTGTGAGTTTGGAGCTCAGCTTGGGATTCCTAACCACCTTCTGTGTGTCCTGCCTGGCTGGGGGCCTGACCCGCCTCGGCTCCTGGGCCCGGAGGCCTGTTTCCTCTCTCCCATTAGAAGTCATTTTCCCTGGCTAGGCCTAGGGCTCAGATCCAGGCATTGTTACCTGCCCCCCACTCGCTAGTGTCATCCTGCTCTGGTGGATCCAGCTAGGAGTACCTTGGTCAACGTCGGCGTCCTCAGAGGGGCACTCTGGGGGAGATGGGCCCGCTTTCTAACACCCAACTCCCCTCCCTTTCTCTATCCAGTCTGCAGTCCCAGCCCCAAATTTCGCCATGCCAGTCACGGTGCCTGTGTCCAATCAGAACTCACTTCAGTTCAGCAACCCTGGGGGTTCCCTGGTGACCCCATCACTGGTCACATCATCCCTCACCGACCCAAGGCTCCTGTCCCCCCAGCAGCCAGCCCTGCAGAGGAACAGCGTATCCCCAGGGCTGCCCCAGAGGCCAGCCAGTGCTGGTGAGTATAGGAAGAGGCAGGGCCTCTCATCTTCTCTCATCTCTGACTCCTTCCTCACCAGAGACTCACTGATGGTACCAGACAAGCACGGCTCTATCACCCACCCGTGCCTCTCTGCATCTGGGATGCCCTCTGGCCCACCTTCCTGCTTGATGTCCTGTCCTGGCCCTCCTCCCCTTCTCAGGCCCGTTTCATATTGTGTGGTCTAGGGAGACTTCCCCTGCCCCCATGCCTCCCAGGGTCTCTTTCTCCCAGCCCTGACCAGCTGAACCATCCGCCCGGGCCTCTCGGTTGCTGTTTGCCCTGTCTCACTGTCTCCCGCCTGGGGGAGTTGAAGGTTACAGATTCTGTCCTGTCTTCTTCGTCCAGATCCTTCCCCAAGCAAACAAGCACATTTGCTTTCTACCTCGAGGCTTGAGAATTCCCCGTCCCCTTACATTTCTGTTCCTTCCCTAGGGGCCATGCTGGGAGGAGACCTCAATAGTGCTAATGGAGCCTGCCCCAGCCCTGTTGGTGAGTTTCTCTGTCCAGAATTAGGTCTGTGGGGTCAGGAAGGTTTTCTTTTAGAAAAGAATAGAACTGAAGGGGAGGAGCAGGTACCTATAGAGAGAAAAGCTTCAAGATGGGAGAAGGAGCTGAGGGCCGAGCTGGACAGCGGGGATCCTGGGGGAGGGCTTCACGGAGGCAGGGGTCTGTGGAGGCCAGGGCCAGGGAGGGGGACATGTCCACCTCAGAGCCTCGATCTGCAACCACTTCTAGGCAGCTTCTCAGTTCTGGAGTCAGGACAGTCTTGGCTTGAGATGCCTCTCAAACACAGCACTCTAGGACCCGGGCATGTCGCTTACCTAGTCCAGACCTCATTTTCCATATCTGTAAAATGGGGATGATAGTAATATTGATAGAGCCTCATGGAGTGATTATAGAAAACAGAGTAGCTAATGTCAGCCAAAGGGCCCTTAAATACTACATAAATGCCAGCTATGATAATAACAGTAATAATAAGTCAGTATTATTGTTAATAAGGGGATTGGTTTAGATGATGTCTGAGGTCCTTTCCAATTTTCAAATGGTATAATCTTGTCTTTAGGGAATTTGGGGAAAACACGTGGAAAAAGAGGTAAAGAAGAAGAAAGTGATTGTTATACATACCCCTAAACACACACATTTCTCACCTCTGCAATGACCCACTTTCCTATTTTTTCTCCTCCACCCTGAAGCTGTTTTGGAGGGGAAAATTGGAGCTGAGATTAGGGAGATGTGGGGAAAGCATGGGGCTGGAGATTCAAAGGGACTCACTGAAAAAGGAGTGGAAGGGTGGGGGTAGATATGAGCAAGTAAACAGATTCTCTTCCTCTGTCTTTCTGCTTCTTTCTCAGTTTCTATCTGCTTTCTTAGTCTCTGTCACCTCTTTTTCTCTCTCTGTTCCTCTTTTTCTGTGTCTGTCTCCTTCCTTCTCTCTCTCTTTCTCTCTCTGTCTCAGTCTCTGTTTCTCTCCCTCTCTATCATCTGAGATAGAGATAGAGAGATATATCTCTCAGAGATATAAACAAATATAGACAGGTCACACTGACAGATACAGGCAAACTAGTAGCTACTGACATACTCACTCATAGAGAGAAAAGGAGGGGTACATACATCTCTCCCAGACAGGTACATGGACCTTCTCACAATTCAGAGGTGTCCCAGCCACACTCACAGGTGTATCCCAGTGATCAGTCCTGCTGAACGCAAGGATACATGTTTGGAAGATATAGAGGGAGGTCTTGCCCTCCCCCATGCCATCTCCATCAGCTGTCAGCCTCATCTGGCTCTGTGGCTGTGGCTACGAATGTCACCATTGACGTCACCTCCACATTCCTGTCATTCCCAGAGCCTCTCTGAAAATTGGGCTAGAGGCAGCTGGAGAGACCCAGGGCTAGGCAGAGAGAGAGCGTTCCCCAGGGCAGGACTGATCAATGCCCTTGCTGTCATCCCAGGATCCCTTAGTTAGCCCTGAAATACCCCCCTCCCCCAGGTGCAGCCCCCTGGGGGCTAAGGAGAACAGCCAAGCCTTTGAGGACCCCTGGGCTTCCAGCCTGAACGCAGTCACCAGGCTAAGCGAGGCCTTGGAATTGTGTCTGTCCCCTGTATGTTGGTGGCAGCAGTCGCCGGCTCCATGAAACCCCACAGCTGCACGGGTACATGGTCCCTGCCCCTGAGGACACGGGGGACACTGGTTTTTCCCAGAAGGGCCGGTGCTGGTCAGTGACGATCAGGAGGGGCCAGAGCATAACCAGTTACCGTTGTCTGACCCCTGCCAAGTCATCCCCTTTCTGTGGGCCTTTGTTTCCTCCACTGTAAAAGAGAGCATGAGATGCTCAGGTCCCTTCTGGCCATGACATCCTGTGCTCCTCAGTGACCCCAGGCCCTGGGGGCCCAGCTCCAGGAAAACAGCAGAGAGACTGAGGCTGCAGCAGGGAAGGGGACAGAGGGCTAGACCACTAGAAGGCCTCCTCGACTAGCCATGAGCTGGCCTGAGAGGTGAAAATGGAAGCCGGAAAGAAGCGGTGGCCTCTTCCCCTCCCCCTGCCTTGCCCCAGCAGTTTCATTGCTCCCCACCCCTTGTGGCAGGAGCATGAATAATATAATGATAGCTGATGTTTATGTAGCTTTTAAAAACAGTTTACAAAGCCCTTTCCATACATTAACCTTTTTGATCCTCACAATATATCTATGAGCCATGGTTTATTATCCCCACTCTACAGAGGAATACCTTGAGTTCCAATAAGGTTAAGTGACTAGCCCATGGCCATGCGCCTTGGGGAGCAGCCAGGTCTCCTGGCTCCAACCTAGGATTCTTGCACTCCTTCACAGATTCCTCTCACAGGAGGCACAGGGTTACAGAAATGGGGGCGGGATCGCTCTTCCCTTCTTCCCTCTGCCTGTCTTCCCCAGGAAGGGGGACTGGGGTGCTTGTGGCTGAGGGAAACCTCCGTGCTTCTCTCACCCTCTGCATCTTCCCCTTCTCCAGGGAATGGCTATGTCAGTGCCCGGGCCTCCCCCGGCCTCCTCCCTGTCGCCAACGGCAACAGTCTGAACAAAGTCATCCCGGCCAAGTCTCCACCCCCGCCCACCCACAGCGCCCAGCTTGGGGCCCCCAGCCGAAAGCCGGACCTTCGAGTCATCACGTCCCAGGGCGGGAAGGGGTTGATGCATCATTTGGTGAGTTGGCCTTGGCAGGCTGTCGGGGATGAGAGGGAAGGTGCGGAAGAGAGCGCCGACCTCCATCAGGCGGAGGAAGGTCCGGCAGGAGCCGGGATTTCTGAGGGAGAAGCTGGAGAGGTGAGGACTTCCTCCCAGCCCTGCAGCCTAGGAGAGGCCGAGGCAAGGAGGCTTTCTCACCAGAAAAGAGGCTTGCTCCAAGCAGCCTCGGGCGGCAGGGGAGGGACCGAGGGATGCTGGGCCTGGCGAGGAGGCAGAGGGGCGATGGAGGGGGCAGCTGACAGCAGGCGCAGGGCAGGGAGGAGAAGAGCCGGCCCTGCCCAAGGGCCTGAGGCAGAGGGGGGAGCGGGGGCAGTGAGCAGAGACTGAGCTGGCCCTGTTGGTTTTATTTCTGCTCCCAGACTGAGGACCATTTAGATCTGGTAAGTTCTGGCCACGTGTGGGCCCTGGACGGTGCCTATGACTGTACACTACCAGTCTGACTTGGTGCATACTGACCCCGAACCTCAAGCATGGAGTGTTTGTGCATGTGCACCCTGGGGCTTCTGTGGCGCGTAGTGTGTGTGGGTGTGTGAGCTGGGCATGCGGCTGGACGTGCTACGGGCCCAGCGTGCCGCCGACGTGGCGCGGGGGCTCCTGAGGCAGAGGGTCCGGCATGTGCGCTCCGAGTGCATGTGTGTGCCTGGGCGTGTGCCCACGGGCTGGGGGCAGAGGCCGGGCTGTGTTTGTCTCTGTGCCACAGGTCTGTGCTGTTAGGAGATGTGTCTGTTTCTGTGAATTTTCCCGTGGGGTGTCTGAAAACCCCGCTCCCGAGCAGTCTCGGGCATCCCCGAGCTGTGCCCCCAAGTTCCTGGAGCAGACTAAGGGGCCAGGCTCTGTGCCCCACCCACCTTAACCCGCCTCCAGCAAACTGCATGCCCTCCTACGGGACTGGCAGGGGAGGGCGCCCGGGCAGACGGGGCCACGGCCAGATCCCCCCTTCCCAGGGGGCAGACGCCTGACCCTCCTCCCCCGTTTTGGGCACACGCACACGTGGATGTGGACACACCTAGGCAGTGACATACAGGCCCACAGACACACACAGCTTCTGTCACAGCCAGGAGTAGGCCAGGGGCTGCTGACTCCTCCCTCCTTTCCTTCCTCCTTCCTTCCTCCCTCCCTTCCTCCTTCCCTCCCTCCCTAGCTCCTGACTCGGGGCCAGAGGAGGCTGGAAAAGGCAGGCAGGCTTTGGCGGCGACACGGCGGCAGTTTCGGCCTCAGCGTGGAGTTGGAATAAACAAGTGACTCAGCGGCAGATGGAGCTGACAGCCCCGTACTCGGGGACACACACACACACACACACTCTCACGCGGGCGCCTGTACACACACACAACCACACCCCCCCCATCCGCAGTGCTCCACACCCTCCTCCCTCACAAAACTCTAGCATCCCTCTGTCAAGGTGTGAGTTGCCGTGTGAAGGAGGAAAGGTCGACCCGAGGAGGACTGCACAAGGCAGGGAACAAGACCCTCCTCAGTCTGATTTGGGGCAGGGGGGCGAGGAGACAGGGACAGACTAGCCGTCTGCCAGCCAGGAGCCCCGTGTTGTAACTTTTGAGTCTGTGTCTCTGCGTGTGGATGTGTCTCTGTTTCTGTGTGCGAGACATGCTATGTGTGGCCCTCCCTACACTGACCCATGACCCCCAGCCATGTGGGTGGCCCTGCCTCTGTGCACCGGAGTGGGGGGGAGGGGGCAGAACGGGCAGTGGAAAGAACCCGAGATTTGGAGTCCAAAAAGCTGAATTCGAATTCCGATAATTCTGACACTTAATAGCTCTGGGACCAGGGCCCGAGTTTTCTTTCTCTGTCGGATAAGTGGGGAAGGGCTAGGACCAGATAATTTCTGGGGTTCCTTTCATCACTGAATCTTGTAAGAGATACCCTGGCCCCCCACAGGACCTGATACTGACTTGATGATGGGGGAGGCCCCATCATCCCGCCTTCCTGCTGATAGTCCTCTTTTTCCCACAGAACAATGCCCAGCGTCTTGGGGTCTCCCAGTCCACCCACTCACTCACCACCCCTGTGGTCTCTGTGGCAACACCCAGTTTACTCAGCCAAGGGCTTCCCTTCTCCTCCATGCCCACCGCCTACAACACAGGTGAGTGTGTTCTGTGGAAGGGAGCACCTGGAAGCTCCTTCCAGGAAGGGGGGGGGCGGGCTGAGTGCTGGAAACCTTGGACAAAGAGAGGGAAAAAGAAGCCTGGTCCCTGTCCTTAGAGAGTTTTTGGCCTGATGGGGAAAATGAGCCCCAAACAAAAATGGATGATCCAAGTGAACAGAGCTCTTGCCATCAAGGCTGAGAAGTTAGGGTCGGCATTGAGTGAGCAGACCGAAGGAACTTGCTTGCAGCGTGGAGAAGGGCTGGAGTGAGGCAGAGCAATGGGGCAAGGCCAGGCGTGAGGCCTGGGCAGGGCTGGGGGCAGGTTTATCCAGTTTCCTTGGGAAGTGCAGGCCACGAGGTCAGGGAAGATGATGGGAGTAAGCTTGGGAGGGAGGGGTGACTGAAGGCCTGGAGGCCCCAAGGATGCTAGTAGAGGCCCCTGGGTGGAATTAAGAATTAGGCAGATACATCCCACCTCCAGGACTGTGCTAGTCCCAGCTTTCCTAGTGCCCACATTTGAGAATAGATTGTGAAATCCAGCTACCATCCTCTCACAGAGAGTTTGTTGTTTTTCCCTCTGGTGCATAAATCTTGGAAGCAAAAGATCTACAGTTCATCCCTGTAGACTGAAGGTAGTTAGCAAACCAGAGCAAAATAGAAATGGTCCCCTCCCCCACTGCTCTTATGTCCACAAAGGGCTATGGAGGCTCTGCCTGAGATGGAACACTGGACCAGATGGCCTGTAACCTTGTCCTCCTGAGCTTACTCTTACTGAACTTCTCTATGACCCAGTCCACAAGAGGCTGTTGAACCTCTGAAGAAGGACTGAGAGGGGTCTGCTCCCTTCTGAGGTAACCTCTCTGCCTTCAGATGTTCCGACAAGAAGGGTCTGGCTTTTCTGCCACTTAGACCCATTGCTCTGCTCTCTGGCATCAAACCGAATCAAGCTAATCCCTCTTACTCCAGAGCCTTCAGTCACTGGAAGTCAATTATCATGGCCCTTCTAAGTCCTCTTCTCTCAAGGCTGAACATCCCCTATTTCAAGTGAGCTTCATTTGGCAGAATCTCAAAGTTCCCCACTCTTCTGGTTGTCCTCTTCTAAACTCTTCACTTTATCAGCATTAGGGAAGCATTGAGGTGATGCAGGGGCCTGGCATCTGGAAGACCTGAATTCAAATTTGTCCCATTCACTCAGCAGCTGTGGGAGCCTGAGAAAGTCACTTCACCTGTTTGTCTCAGTTTCCTCATCTATAAAATGTATAATAGCACTTAGCTCATAGGGTTGCTGTAAGGATCAAATGAGTTATTTGCAAAGTGCTTAGCAGCACAGTGCCTGGCTCATAGTAGGCATGATATAAATCCTCCCCCTTCCTGAAATGTCATGCCCAGAACTGAACACAGTATTCCAAAAGTGGTCTGACCCACTTACAGCAAAATGGGACCATTGCTTCTCTCAAGCTGAACATTATCCCTCATATAATCAAGCCTGAGATGACATCAGCTTCCTTGCCTGCGCCATAGCTGTTGTCTCCTCACCTCCTCTTGTACTTCCAGAGTGGATTTTTTTAAACCCAATATTAGACTTTACATCTCTCCCTGCTATTTTATGAGATTCAGTCCAGTGCTCAAGATGGTGGGGGGGGGGGCAGCGTTTCAACAAATGCCAGCCCAGCCTACTGCCTTTTTTTTTTTAAACTGTCTGATTTCTACAGTTTTGATGTATTTAAAAAAAAAAAAAGGAAAGAAAAGGAAAAAAAAAAGATATAAACGAAAACTGGAGGCCACAGAATTCAGCTATAAGGCCCATTTGCCAACCCCAGTTTTAACCTGTCAGGATCACAGTAAACACTGGGTACTTTGTACAGTAAAAGAAAAAAATATATACTTCATAATAATAATAAAATCCCAGGAAGCATAAAATAACCTTAAATAATGCCTTCCTCTAGTACAGACACCCTCTCTAAGGTTTCTCCATGTAAGCCATTTTGGCCCCATATTCACACTCAGATTGACAACCCTAGGAGAGTAGGGCTCAGAGGCAAAGAGTTGAGTGAGTCTGAGATAAAATCCTCTTGTTATGGGTGTTTGGAGGGAGGAAGGAGGAAGGGAGGGAGGGGGAAGGAAAGAGACAGAGACACACACAGAAAATAAGTGTTTATGTGTATGTTGCCCTCTAGATCCCCTCCAGCTCACTGGTGCCACTGGGCAGCAGCAGGTTGGTGCTGTTGGATGCTAGCCCAGCTGTTATTGCTTGTACTTTGAAAGCCCTCCTCATGAAGTGATGTGGGCCTTTGTGATTCCACTGGATGCATTGCCAAAATCTTACAAGGGCAAGAGGCTTCATAGACTGATTAGTTTTACTTTGGATCACTGCCCCCTTCCCCTCCAAGACCCCTTAGGGCATGGGCACTTTTCACTTTGCCTTGGCATCCCTAGCCCCTAGTACTGTGTATGGTATACAGAAGGCTCTTATAAATGTTTATTAAATAAATGGCAGCCACACAGCTATAGGCTTCAAAGGATCATCCATGTGGTTTGCTTCATAGGCTAATACATAAAACTGGGAGCAGTGTCCTCTTTTGGGGGAGGCCCATGAAGAGATCCAAAAAGTCCTTCCTTTTGCAGATATTAAGGCACTGATGCAGAAAAGCAAAATGCCAACACAGTTTGGTGTAGTGATCAGAACTCTGGCCTACAAGGTGGGACATCTGGGGTCACTTTCTGTTCTTGGCCCTGCTCCCAACTCCCTGTACACTAGCATCTCTCTGTGGCTCAGTTTCCTTCTTTGTCAGATGAGAGGACCGGGTTCTTTAAGGCCTCCTGCAATGTTCATGTTTTGTGATTCATCCCAGCTTCTGTTGGAGCCCTATATTCCTCAGCCTCTTCTAGGACTTTTCCCTGTTCTAACACGCTTGGGAGCATTAATGATTGGCCCCTAATTTATTTACCCAGTCATTCTAGATTTTCCTCTATAGGGGTTTATTTTAGAGTAAAGAGATGGCGATAGGGGCTAGACCTGTGGTTTTATTGAGGATGAAATTCCCTCTGCTGATGCAGATCACACAGCTAGCTTGCTTTGGAGATAGGACTTGAACGCAGGTCTTCCTGGTTTTCTACACTGAGACACAAGTCTTATATCCAGACTCTGGACATAAGATCTCTATTTCTTAGTCTTCTGTTTTCCTTCATGGAAGATGCAAGCAAATATTAAGTGGTTCTCACATACAGGAAAGACTTGTATCAAATTCATTCAACTGTTGCCTCTCATTCTGTTATGAAGAATGATGTGTAGACATAAATAGTAAGAACTTAAGCTTTCTCCCCAGGTCCCTGCTGGGGGATGAAAAATTTCACATGCATCTAAATGGAAAGGGAGCAATTGTGATATCCTAAAGACGATTCAATCTAAAGACTAGATGAAACTAACTGACAGAAATGTAAACAAGGCTTCCCTGAATTTGCTAAGAGTTGTTCCCTCTTTATAGACATTGGTCCATATTCAGTTTCTAGCCTGAGATCTTGCCCAAATTCTGTTCAATATCAACATTAGCCAACACATCTCAGCTTAGCCATATAGACCTTCTGGGAAGAACAGACCTAAACTAACTAGGACACTGCTTTTTGGGCCTCCCTAGAAAGAAGACATTGCTCCCATTTTATGTAGTAGCCTATGAAGGAAACCATATGGATGATCCTTTGAAGCCTAGAGCTGTTGGGCTGCCTTTCACTTAAACATTTATTAAGTGTGTTCTGTATGTCATGCACAGTGATAGGTGCTGGGGATGCCAAGGCAAAGTGAAAGTTGCTCATGCCATTGGGGAGGGAGCAGGGACCTAAAACACAAACTGATTGGTCTGTCCATGAGCACAAATGATCAGGAGGCAGTAGTGAGGAAGCTGAGTACTGAAGCATCCTAAGGGGCAGAGGTGAGGAAGGTGTGACTTCCATGCCAAGTAGGAAACCTCGGCAGGTGAGGCTGGTTATTGTAGTGTTATTGGATAGAAGGGGGCTGATATAAGAGGTATTGTGGAGGTGGAAGAGAGAGGACATGGCACTTGGTTGGATAATACAAGGTTGGGGAAGAAGAAACAATCAAGATGATTCCATAATGGTGAATCTGGGTGACTGAAAAGATAAGGGATAGTTTAGGGAGAGAGATAGTGGATTCTCTTTCCAGCATGTTGAGTTTGATATATCTAGAGGACATCCTGGTGGAGATATACATCTTACTAAGTAATTATGCTTAACTTTTATTATTTGTAAGAATGAAAATTGCCCAAATCTTCTGGCTTATGTGAAGGTTGTCTGGCTAATGTTAACGTAAGCCAGATTATGAACATTGATCATTTGTGTATAGTATAGTATAAAGCAGTGTTCCTCAAACTTTGCTGTCTCAAGATTTCTTTGCATTCCTAAATATTATTAAAGTTTTACACTCTCTCTTTCTCTCTCTCTCTCTCTCTCTCTCTCTCTCTCTCTCTCTCTCTCTCT
>JAJPUD010011936.1:0-50105 GCA_023553655.1 Myrmecobius fasciatus
CGCCCGCGCTAAACAGGATCCGGGGGCGGAGGAGCAGCGGCGGCCCGGGCCCGGCGCCAGCCCCGCGGCCTCATGGAGGCCAGGCCCGGTGCGGGTGGCGCGGAGGCCGGAGGTGAGAGTCGGCGGGCTGGGGTCCGGGGGGCGCTGTCTTTCCGGGGGCCACGCCCAGGCTCCTCCCATCTCCCCCACGTCGTGTCCACTCCTTCCGCCCGCCTCCCCTTCCCCATATCCTGTATCCTTGACCTGTGTGTAATAGCTCCCCATTAACCATCTTCCTGCCTTGTTATATGGACTCCAGTAACCTTCAGTGCCCTGTTGTGTGCATCCCAATAACCTCTCCTCACTGGCCAAACCTCAGTTTCTTCTCCGATTTCAGGGTTACCCAAGTTACCTCCTTGAATGCTTTCCCTTCTCCATGGGTCTTTCTTTGTTCCCCTTGGGGCAATCATGGCTAACAACCTCCCTGCCTGCTTTGTTGGGTGGACCCCAGACTTCTGCAGTAGCTTCTTCCATTTCTGGATGGCCCGGATTGCCCCCTTGAATCCCCTCCTTCCCCTACAACTCTTCCCTCAGGATCCCTGGCTTCCTCCTTGCCTGCCTGTCTGCTCTCCCCAAATCCTACCTCTTCTATGCTGTGTCCCTCAGCAGCCACACTCCCAAATGGATCTCCAATCCCGGGTTTCCTCCCCCCCTACTTTGCCATGCAGGCTCTGAAAGCTGGGGCACCCCCAGACATTCACCGCCTTTCTGATGCCCTTGCCCTTCCCCTGCAATCTGCTTTTTGTCCACAGGTTGAGGACTGGTAAGGAGTGAGGAAGTTCTTGGCTTCCCCCCTTCTACCACATGAAGGTCTTGGGGAGTCCTCTGATAGGTCCTTGTGCCCTTTTGTGGCTCAGTGGGACAAGAACATGGTTCTAGGCCACTCTAAGTGACGCCCTCCTGCTTCATCATCCTCATCCTCCACTTTCCCTTCTAGCCCTTTCTCCCTTCTTCCCAGCATTGGTATTAGGAAGAACTTCCTCTCTCTTAAAGTCATCCAGAAGGGCATTAGACCATTGGGGAGGTTTCCCCTCCCTGGGTGTTCAGTCTGAGGCTGGATGGAAGTGGTGATAAAATGGTCCCCTCCAACTCTGGAAATCCAGTGATCTCCAGACCTCCGAGGTCACCTAATCCAACCCTCTTATTTAACAGATGAGGAAACAGGCCCAGAGGGGAGACGGGACCTGGCCAGGGTCACATGGGTGGGCTTTTAACACAGTACCTGGCTGGTTCAGTTCATCCTTCAGTGTCTTTCCCTCACCTTTAGTTTTCAGCCTTCTAATCTCCTCTTGTGTTCTGGACACTCCCCAGAGCTGTCCTTCCTGCCTCTTCAGATGATCTCCAGAGGTCCAGCCTCAAATCTGTGATCCTCACTTCATTCTGAAACTTTACATGGGGAAAACATCACTCACATGATATTTCTGTTGCCTGTCTCATTTGTGCTCAGTTGTCCTGTGAGGTGATACTCCTCATGGTATATGTGCTGCTCATCTTTTCATCCCTCTTTTACCAGTGGGTAAACAGGCCCAGAAGTGAAGTTAGAGAGATGGGATTCAGACTAAGTACAGGGGGCATTTCTACCAATCACGCTGAATTCTAACAACCTTTCAGGCCTCTCTTCATCTTTGTAGCTGTTGGTTCCCAGATCCTCATATCTTCCTTCTAATACCTTTCCAAGAACTCGTTCACAGCATTTGGGTTGGGTGGAGATGCAGCTCTATGGCTGTTAAGTCATTTCCTCCCTTCCCCCCATCCAAAAACCAAAACCAAATCAAACAACCTGGTGTCTCGTTTCTCACATCTGTTGATCAGATTTTCCCCAGAGGCTTGGTGGATGCCAGAATAACCCTACCACCTACATTCTACCCCAGCTTTTCCACTGGCTGCTTTTTCCAGGGAAGCCCTTGAGACTGACTCAGAAAATGTGGCAGTGGGAGGTGGTCATGGGAATGAGTTTTCTAGTTTCTTTAAAATCAAAATGAGGAAGAGAGGGTGTGTTCCTCATTTAATCTTTGTGTGTTCACAACTAGTCCCTTTTCCCTTTTGGTATTTGTTCAAATGAGAAAATTAGCTGCTTATTTGAATTACTCCCAGACACTGTAAGATGTAGAACCTGCTCATTCCTTTTGTGTCCTGCATGACCAGGGTATATCTTAAGAGATTTGAGTTTTTGTTTATTGTTACTTGCTGATCAAATGAGATGATATTATTGTACCGTGTCAAATAAATATACCTTACTATGATTTCCCCATGTAAGTGGCTTACTTGGTAGTGAATTCTTGTGTTTGGTAGTATAGCCTCTGAATGGGAAGACTTGCACCTTGGTTTTCTGGTTCTTGAATTATCTAATCTAGTGCCTTCATTGTTCAATAGATGAATTACAGAGAACTGCTGAGCTTGTTCCACCAGTTTTACCCTAAGGGTAAAATTCAGATAGGTAGTGAGTTGCTCATCCTGGATTCAAACCTAAATCTTTTTACACTAAATCCCTTCAGGCTTTTCCTGTTGCTCTAGCATCCCTCTAGAGAAGACTAGATTTTCCACATACAAAGGATAATCCTTGTCCTTGTCAGTCAGTTATGCATGCAGTTAGGATAAATTGATATCACTTTTGATTGGTCCAGAAACCCAGAGCTTGCAAGTAGATAATCTTGTTTGGGAGGTACAGATGAATTGATCTTTTTGGCTATAAACCCTGAACACTTCATTGAAACATGCTAAGATTGATTTGGATGAGAGATTCAGAAGAAAATAGAACTTCTAAATTGGTTCTCTGGATCCTTTTCACTTAAAATTGAACATCTCTCCAGAGAACTTTGAATCATTTAGATTGTTATATTTATTGGTATTCACCATATTAGAAAAACAAAAGTCTTATTATGAAAATATATATTTGGCTTTACACATTCTCTGAAAGTGTCTTTGGGGACCCCCAGAAGTTCTTGGATCATACTTTGAAAACTGTTAACTGCTTAGTCAGTCATTCAGGCTGGAAACCTAATTTGGCAGTGGCAGCATCATTCCAGAATATTTTGTTACTCTAATGAAAATAACTTGAACTAGAAAAAGTTCAGGTTTTTAGGGGAAGGAAGAAAGAGAATTCTTAAGACTTGTGTGCTTCTAGGTGGTTTGATTAAAAATAGAAGATTACTGTAGATTTATTGGTTTTCAATCAGGGCATTTTCCCTGGGGTGTTGTTGCTTTTTAATTTGGGAGATAGCATTTTTTTTGTTTGTTTGTTTGCTGAAACAAGGTAGGTATTCAGGGAAATAATGTGATAGCAGTTTTGCCAGCCTTCCTCTCTAGGTTATCTGATGGTTTCTTTTTTATTTAATGCTTAACTGATTAAAAAAAAATTTTTTTTGTCCTGGCCCTTAATATTAGATGCAGGCAGATAGGATGTTGCATTTGACAGCTTCTCCTTGAATTTCTTTCTCCTTTTTAAAATAAATTTTTATTGAAATTACTTTTTAAAAAGTTACCATAATCACCATAATTCTCTCCAGATTCCTTTTTTCTCACAGGGAATCATTTCATTACAAATTTTATTTTTAAAGACAAAAAAAAGGGAGAAAAGAACAAATCTGACCAATATATCAGAAAATCCTGAAAATATGTGCAAATTGCTTCACTCATAGACTTTTCTACTGGGAGTGGGAGTAAGGGTGTTTTTTCATATATCTTTCAAGCTAGAGTTGTTATTTTGTAGTTTTGCAATATTGACATTAAATTTTTTTTATTTACATTGTTGTCTTTGGATACATTTTTTCTTGAGGCTTAACACTATTGACTTTTTTGTATCACTTCATGTAAATCTTTCCATGTTTCTCTGTATTCATATACATCATTTCTTATAACACAGTCATATTCCATTACATTCATCTGCAGTCACAGAAAGTGCTGCTATAAATACTTTGGTGTCTGTGGGGACTATCTTTTCAATGTCCTTGATGCATAAGTTTCATAGTGGAATCTCAGGATCAAAGGGATCCAGAGGGTATGGACATTTTAGTCACATTTTTTCGAGAAATTCTAAATTGCTGATTCCCAACTCCCATTAATTTTCCAAAAAAGTGAAACCAGCTTTATAAGAACTTGTTTCTTGTACTGTGTCTGGGATTATATACTGTCTTTGATACACTGTCTCAGGGAGGAGAGTTCTTGGGAGCTTGTGAATATAACATAACAGACTCATTCATTTTTCTTTTTAACCAAAATAAAGATATAGCTAGCAATTTTAATATTATTAACAGCAGTCTGCATTATGAGACTCCTCAGGGTTCTAGAGTACAGTGGACTCTTTATTTTGTATCTACCTTAGTGCCTTACATACTTACACTTGTTCATTTGACCTAATTGTCCAGACAGATTCTAGTATTTTTTAAGACTGATGCTGACGGTCTTTCCAAGGAAGGAGTTTTTTCAGAATGGTTTCATCAAAGCCAAGGTCCCTTGTTGTGCTTATTGTATTTTTAAGTTCTATGATATGACAGTCTTCTTTTCCACTAACCCTAACCAGGATTAAACTGGAAGGATAGTTCTTTGAGTAGAGAAGTAGGATTAGATGGGGGAAATATGGAAATAAAAGTTACAAGATTTAGCAACTGATTGTGTTGAGATTCAGAAAGAGAGACTCCAAAAGGTTGGGGGTGGAAGACCAGTGTCGTGTGGTGTTGTCTCGAAAGAATTTGTAGGCTTGAACCCATCTCCAGGTCAAGGGACAAAGTTTATTGTAATTGTAACACCAGTTGAAGAGGGCTATGTTCCAAAAGAATTTAGCAAAGAACCAGGAACAAGGAGACACATTTATCCAGTTCTTGTCACTGATATGCTAATTTTATGGCCTAGAGGTAGAACTGAGGAGTTCACTATTGTCTCAGTAGCTTGGCTATCACTGACCAAACAGTTTATGTATTTGACAGTCAGCAATGTTTGTAGGATTATTCTAAGGCCAGAAGACTTTAGAATAAGACAGAATATCAGAACAAAAGCACCCTAAGTTCAGGGGATCCCATCACTGCTGTTTCCCCCTAGGAGCTGTACCCTGTCATTTCCCTTCTCAGGTATTTTGAACCCCAAATACATTTGGGACAAAGGGATAGAGATCTCATTTTCTGGTAAGGATAATAGAGCTGTCCCTGCCTTGTGGGGTTCAGATTGAGAAGAGAAGGCATGTGACTTGAAAATGGCTTTCTTTCCTTTTTTTCCTTTCTGTCTTTCTTCTGTCAAAAGTCTGCTTTCTTTTCATATAGCGTCAATGAGCATGCAAAATATAAAAAGCATATTTGGAGTTAGTATAGATTTTCATTCTCATTCCTTTTTCTAATTCTAAAGCTCTGTAAGGGCAAAAATGCTTTGAACCCAGTGTGGAGTTAGAACCTCTAATGGTTGGGCCTAGAATAAGCTTAGAGGCTTCCTCAATTAGAAGATTTGTGGCAGCCACTGCCCTAAAGCAGGGGGGTCACCCTAAAGACACCAGATTTCTTTGAGAAATAAGCAAGGAATCTGGGATAGGTTCCCAGGGATTAGTCAAGAGTTAAGGCCCCAGGACCTGGCCCCTACTGATGTTCATCAACATAGTGTAAAAAAGATTTTATAAGGCTAGGGCAAGAGATTGGTTTAGCTTTCAGGGTTTTAAAAGCCTTGGCCTGATCAGAGCTCCATTTGAGGGGATTTGCCTTGAATGAAATCATAAATAGGCTTGGCAATAACTACAGTTAGGTATCCAGATTCTACAAAATCCCTCCATGCCCAGGAAAGTATGCAACTGTTTCTTTGAGGAAGGTTCAGGGAGTGAGAAGATTGCTTCCTCTCTGCTCTGAGCAAAAGGGAGGTGGAAGTTAATTCATGGCCCAAATATTTAAAAGACTGATGGGCAAAGTGGGCCTTTAGACGAAGAAACTATCCCTCTAGGAAGCCAGAAAGTTAAGGGTTTTTATGACTGCACCCAGGGAAGCCTCTCCGGTTGGGCTATAGATCAAGATATCCATATATGGGATAGCCAGAGCCTGTCTTAATATGTGGAGGCTGTCACAGAAGCCCTGAGCTACTTCCATGTTATGGACATTGACTGCCCACTTAATTGGGGGTTATGTTCCCTCTGGATTTGCCCCTTCAAAGGCAAAATGAAATTATGAGTCTTTATGCAATGGTATGCAAAAGAAAGCATCTTTAAGATCTAAGGTAGAAAACATTGTGTCCCCTGGAATACTTGTATTGGCCTGATGGCTTCTTCTGACCATTTATTCTGATTATAGAAGTTTGCTATGAGAGGAAAAAGCAGGAACATGATTTTAATAACATCAAAACAGGTTCTTCAGGCTTTAGCCTGAGAGCACTTACATGACAGGATAAAGCATCCTTAGTTCTGTTTGACAAGCAATCATGCAGTAACAATTCCACTTCATGGTCAGACTCAGGAATAATCAAGTGGGAAAGAAAGAAACAAAACTGGGAAACTGAGTCAGAAGGACTCCACCGTGAGCAGAGGCTAAGGTTGTCCTCCCAGCTCTTACCCAGATAAGACATCCATCTATGACAGTTCAGGAAGGCATTCCTCTGAGTAATTTATGGCATTTATTTTGAGTGGTTGGTTACTGACTTAATGATCAGGCAATCAAATTCAAAACTCAAAAGAATATCAGTTACAGTCTCAAGAGATTTTATTTCTAATAGCAAATTCTACTAATCACAGCTTAAGGCTAGATACATTATTTTTAAAAGTTTATCAGGACTAATAGAGATTTTGTTTAATGTGTTTATATGTTTAAACTTATCCTGGTGCAAAGGCTCAAGCATTAAATAAGATTCTTAGTAAACACATTCCTTGTTAGGGAACTATACATCTTAAGTTCATTTCTCAGGGCTGAAAACCCTGATGGTTTTAAGAAAACTGGCAAGCTTACAAATTAAGGAGCAGAGAAAAGACTGAACTTATTTGTTGCCCACCCCAACTATTCTTTAATGTTTTCATGGGCTGTGCTGTTTGATACCTCTCCTGGCTCTGTGAAGGGGGAAAAAAGGTGTTGCACATCTCATACTTGGAGGTGAAGTGATAAGGCTTTCACCTCATCCCTCCTGTTCCACACTTAAAACCAATTTGAGGTTTAACATGATTACAATAACTCCAAATAACTTAGCTAACAATTTTAGAATTTTCCTAAGTAAAAGCCAAATTTCCTCTTACTTTTCTAGCAAAGGCAAAAATACATAATTCCCTAGAATACCTTTACAAACCATTATAAAATGGGATTAACAAGGTTAAAAATAAACTTTCTACCTTCTTTTAGTTGACAGGGTCCTCAAAAGTCTAACTCTTTTTTTTTTTATTAAAACTTTTTATTTGTATAACATATGTATGGGTAGTTCCCCAACATTGATCTTTACAAAGCTTTCCATTACAAATTTTACCCCCGGTCCCCTCCCCTCCCCTAGATGGCAGGAAGTCCACTACATGTTAATAATGTTGAAATGCTTGAGAAGTTATGCAAGAAAAATCCTATCTACAAGAAAAAAAAAAAAAAGAATCAGAGAAAGGCAACACAATGCAAGCAAATGCCAATAGAGATCATGAAAATGTTACGTTGTGGTCCATATTTCATTTCCCTCTCTCTGGGTGTATATGGTTTTCTTCAGTGAACAATTGGAACTGGTTTGAGACAATTCTTTGTTGCAGAGAGCTATGTCCATCAGAATTGATCATCATGTAATACTGTTGTTGCTGTGTATGATGATCTCCTGATTCTGCTCGTTTCACTCAGCATCAGTTCATGCAAGTCTCTCCAGGCCTCTCTGAAATCGTCCTGCTGGTCGTTTCTTACAGAGCAATAATATTCCATAACATTCATATACCACAATTTATTCAGCCACTCTCCAATTGATGGGCATCCCTTCAGTTTCCAGTTTCTAGCCACTACAAAAAGAGCTGCCACAAACATTCTTGCACATGTGGGGCCCTTTCCCTCCTCTAAGATCTCTTTGGGATATAGGCCCAGTAGAAACACTGCTGGGTCAAAGGGTATGCACAGTTTGACAACTTTTTGAGCATAGCTCCAAATTGTTCTCCAGAATGGTTGGATCCGTTCACAGTTCCACCAACAATGTATTAGTGTCCCAGTTTTCCCACATCCCCTCCAGCATTCTTCATTATCTTTTCCTGTCATTTTAGCCAATCTGACAGGTGTGTAGTGGTATCTCAGAGTTGTCTTAATTTGCATTTCTCTGATCAATAGTGATTTGGAGCAACTTTTCATATGACTAGAGATGGTTTTAATTTCATCATCTGAAAATTGTCTGTTCATATCCCTTGACCACTTATCTATTGAAGAGTGGCTTGAATTCTTATATATATGAGACAATTCTCTATAAATTTTAGAAATGAGGCCTTTATCAGAACCATTGAATGTAAAGATGATTTCCCAATTTGATGCTTCCCTCCAAATCTTGTCTGCATTTGTTTTATTTGTACAGAAACTTTTTAACTTAATATAATCAAAATTATCCATCTGGTGTTCAATTAGGAGTTCCAGGTCTTCTTTGGACATAAATTTATTCCATCTCCACAGGTCTGAGAGATAAACTATATTACGTTCCTCTAACTTGAAAAGTCTAACTCTTGATACCTCAAAAGCAGATTGTTTGTAGTGGGCTTTGATTAGAACTCCTTTAAAATTACTTTTACTGTCATATCTTAAATAACACTGAGTGTATTTTCTTTTTCTCCCTCTCAACCCTTCCTCCCTCTATCCCTGCTGCAGTCAGGGAAGAAGGGAAGAGGGAAGAAAGAAAGAGACTTTCTTTCTTTTATGTACTATCCTCCTAGTCCTGGGGAAGCCTTAATTTAATTGAGTTTGCTTCCAAATTACACACACACACACACAAATTATTTATCTCAACATTGACATTGAATATTGGCCACATCTAAAAACCCATGTAAAGTTATCAAATATGAAGCAATTATATTCAATGTAGCAGGGCCATATAGCATTTATTTTATGCTAAGCACTTTTGCAATCATGTGATCTTCACAACAACCATTACTGTTTCTCTTTACAAATCAGAAAACTGGGCAGAGATAAAAATAATTTGACATAAATTGCATAGCTAATACATATCCACAACTGAAACAGAGAATGGTAGGCTTATCAAATGCAGAGGCTGACTGGCCTTTTCACCTCACACTGCTATGCTGAGTGGTGCCCGGGATTCTTCCCAGGCAGTTGCTATGCAGAACTTGCTGAAGGCTGGGGTGACTGATGCCAGACTCTCCCTTTGATGGTAGTTTCAGCTGCTCAGGGAATTCTGACTATGGAGCCTGACCCTCACTCCATCCCCATTCTCCCAAGCTGGGTTGGGGTGATGTTTAGGCAAGGTTGTATGGGGTCTCCTCAGTTGTTGCTGCTTCGCCTCTTTCCATAAGTGGCTTTCTCACCTCACACTGCTATGCTGAATGGTGCCAGGGATTCTTCCCAGGCAGTTGCTCTTTACCTCATTTGTTTTTTCTTTTTCTTTTCTTTCAGAATGGAGTAAATTCCTGGAATTATCCCTAATGTTTTAGGAATTTTTTTTCTTGCAATCTTAAAATGACTAATTGTCAAACTTCTTAATCATTCCCTCAAAATCTTGAGAATCTGCTAAGATGTTATTTTAATTTTAATTAGCCAACTTTATTTCTGTAGCCCCCAGTTTGGCCAGAGCTGAGGTTAAAGTTAGGCGTTCCCCCTTTTTAAGATGAGAATCAAGGATGTTAAGAAATTTTCCTAGCATTCTAACTATAGCATAGAAGTTTTTTTCTTGCTGATTATTTTAAATCTTTCCAGGTGACAAAATCTAGCTCACAGAACAAACATGACACATTCTTCAGAGACACAGACACATGCAAAAATGACGTGAAAGAGTCTGTCCCATCTCCATAAAATGTATTTGGGAAAAGGCATCCTATAGTACTTCTCCTCTTCTGGCATCCCAGAGAAGGTGAAAAGGTGACAAAAGTTCCCTAGGAAATTTGCCAAAAATTGTAAGAATTTCCAAGTCTGGGCATCCCCAGTCAAGGAAAATTTGCTGAGTGTAGAGCTCAAGACACCCAGACAAGCCTTCTCCAAGTTGCTTGGGGCGTTCCAGCTGTAGGATTGAGGGGAAAAAATGGGGGGCTTACATTGACAAAGAGAGAATCAAGCCAGGAGAGGCCATTCTCTCCCCATACAGGGCCACCAAAGGTTGAGGTGCAGAAAGGAGACCCTTAAAGATCACAGACCAGTGTCATGTGGTATCTCAAAAGAATTTGTAGGCTTGAACCCATCTCCAGTTCAAGGGGCAAAGTTTATTGTAATTGTAACACCAGTTGAAGAGGGCTAAGTTCCAAAAAATTTTGCAAAGAATCAGGAGCAAGGAAACAAATTTATCCTGTTCTTGTCACTGATATGCTAATTTTATGGCCTAAAGGTAGAACTGAGGAGTCATCTATTCACTATTGTCTCCAGAATTTGGTTATCACTGACCAGCAGATTATGTTTTTGACAGTCAACAATGTTTATAGGACTATCCTCAGGCCAGAAGACTTTAGAATCAGACAGATTATTAGAACAAAAGCACCCTAGGTTCAGGGGATCCCATCACTACTGTGTTTCCCCTAGTAGTTGTACTCCATTAATTGTACATAATGGGCTAAATGAGGAGTCCATTATAACCTTGAGATTATCAACTTGGGACAGTGGAAGAGGGATGATCCTTTGGACAGAGACAGAATTTTGAGACATGTAGATTACTGGGGAAAGATAGGGTCTCTTTTGGACATGTTGCATTTTAGATGTCTCTGGGATACTGAGCCGGAAATTTCTATTAGACAATTGGGGTTGCTGATCTGAAGTTTGGGGAGAGGCTGGGATTGGATATGTAGATCTGGGAGTCATTGACATTGAGATGATAAACCTAGAGAACTAATGTAATGACTAGGACTGAGCCTTCGGGAGACTGGATAGGAGGAGCACCTGGAGAGAGGATTGTCATGAAAACTCAGAGAGGAAAGGTAATCCTGGAGAAAGGTTGGTTAATGGTGTCAAATGTAGCAGAGAAGTAAAGGTCAAGAAAGATTAGAACTGAAAAAAGACAACCAGATTTTGCAATTAAGAGATCACTGTAAACTCTGGAGAATTAACTTGGGAGTTGAATGATGAGGTTGGAAGACAGTTTGAAAAGAAGTTAAGGGGGGAGGGCAGAGGAAGCATAGACAGAGTGTAGATAGCTTTTTCTTGGAAGAAGACTTAGGGATAGGCTAAGATTGAATAAAGAGATCTTCCCCTAGATTGGTTGATGTTTGCCACACCACCATTAGTGAGTACATAATAAGGCATTATATAAAGGGTGGATTTAATATCATTTGGATAAAGAAGCATTTTTAAATGACCAACTAAAGAAAACAAAAAATGCTAAACAAAATATGCATGTTTGAAATATATGTTGTCCAGTGAATTACTCATTTTATTCTCATTTCATTTATTTTTATCTTATACTGATGTGCAAATGAAAATATAAATTCAGATGTGATACATATGTCTTATGCCTATATACATGTTATATTAAGTGAATCAATATTAAAAATCTGAATTTATTTTTAAAAAAGATTCTCTTGGCAAAAGAATTCATAGACTACAAATAAATTATAATCACCCTTAGTACCTATAAAATTCCCTTTCAGTATAATTTTTCATGTGTACACCTCTTATATAAAATGAGAAAGAACCTCTATTTTGTGCATATTTTTACAGTATAAATTAAATAGATATGTAGGTCAAAAATGTGAATTTGCTGAATTATATATGTGACTATATATATACACATATACATATACATGTGTATGTATTTTTCCCTTTTATAATTTCTCCATGAAGGTTGTGCTTTATCTGATGCCTTATTGTAGCATGGAAAAATAATCCATATTTTAATGAATCCTGAGATTTTACCATTTTGTGATGAGGTGGAGTTACTTGTCCCAGGTCAGGCCTTCAGACCCTGCCTCTTCTCCTTTCTGCTCCATCCTGGCCAATTCCTTTTTTAAAAATCTCTGTCAGTGGACTCTGGGAGGCTCTCCCAAACTTGAGAAGTTTCAAGTGTTGTCATGTGACAGACTTTGCCATGTGTGTCAGCCTCATTAAGTTCCATTATGAGAACATTAACCACTGTGGCCATTCTTGAAAGTCATCTCTGTAGGAGGAGAGTTGCATACATGGAGGAGCCCACGTTCAGAGCTGAGAGAGCCCTTAATATGTCCTGTAGTCTAGTCTTCTTGATTTACAGGTGAAGAAACTGAGGCTCAGAGTGAATGGACTTTATCAATGGTACAGATTTTATCTAGCAGACCTGGGTTTTGAATCCATGTCTTACTACTTCAAATCTAATACTTTTTCTACCAGATCACTCAGGTGTATGGGGAATGCCTGTGCTAATTGAATCACAGATCTTTGGAAGCACTGAAGTGATCCTTAATCAACTAGATTAAATCAAGATCTGCTAAGAGTTGAACAATTAACTACATGAATGTAATAAGAGGTTGGATTTTAAATTAGAGGCCCTGTGTTTCCAGATCTTACAATGAGCTAGAAGAGACCTTGGAGGTTTTTTAGTCCAGGTCAGTCCTGACCAAGAAGACCTTTGATGACACCTCCAGTGAACAGTCATCCACATTCTGCTGGAAGTGGAAACGTAGTAGTAAGGATCTGGAATCAGGAAGACCTGAGTTCAAATCCTGTCCCAGACCCTTAATAGCTCTGTGACCTTGGGCAGAGGTCTTCTCTCAGCCTCAGTTTCTGTATCTGTAAAATGGAGGAAGTAGTACTTGCCTTATAGGGCTCTTGTGGGGATCAAATGAAATAACATGTAAAGCCCTTTGCAAACTTCAGTGCTCTATGACTGCTAGCTCTTCTTATAAGATTTCCAATGAGAGCGAATTCAACTTCTAAAAAGATGGTCCATTCCACCTGTCAGTTTTCCTTGTTGAGTAATGCTTCCTAATCATCTTAAATCTTTGTCTTTGCAGCTTTCCTCTTTGATCCTGGTTCTGTCCTTGAGACCAAGCAGAATAAGGCTACTCACTTTTCTGACAGACCCTTGATAATTAGGATCTTTCTTTTCAGTCATCTTAAGATGACAACTACCACACATCACATAGTTCTCATTTGGTATGTTCTTGGCAAGCCTCTAACCTCTACCTAGTTGTCATCTGTAGAAGCTCCAACTTGTCTGTGAGTTTCCTAAAATATGATATTCAGAATTGGGCTGGACACATTCTAGAACTGGTCTCAAGAGGGCCAGAAATGTTCTGGATACTTTGCCTTGGATTGTAGCCACCTAAAACAACGCTAATGTGATCAACCTTTGTGGTGTATGGTCAGCTTATCTTCTACCTAGAAAGAGCTGCTGCTCTTCTGGCATTCAGGTCTTTAGGATTGAGGGGGTTCGACTTTCACTTCTGTAGTTCTGTGATCAGGTTTTAGAATATACAGTAAGAGTAGACATACTCATGGGCATTGGCTGCCTTTAATCCATTATAAACTTCACAAGAGCTAAGAATTAGTATAGGCACTGTGGGATCTTGACTATTACTTAACTCCTTTCCTTCTACATCTTTGTGTTTTTTTATTGATTAGAAAAGTTACAAGTCTGGTTTTCCTTGGGATTTCTATTTGTGTTCCCAAGATCTTGAAATCTGCAACATGCTTAATATTCTAGTGCTTTCATGTTTTACCTCTGCTGTTTTCCTCTTTTGGACAATCTAGGGAAAGAAAGCATTTGACATATGTAGTAGTCACCTGTACAAAGGTTAGTCTTAAGTTATGGCTAACTGGTAGTCTGCCCTGCCCAGGGTTTGAGTAATTGGGATGGAATGTGAACTGTGGCTTCTGTTTATTGCTCTGGAACATTAAAAATAAAAGAGCCCTGAAAGAAACAGTCCCAGGGCTGGCTATTTACAGCATTTCTGCGCTAGTTAGGTAGAGAGGATGTGTTCTTTGGGGCTGCAGGTTCAGATGCAGTTTGGTTTCAGTCACCATGCCATTTTCTTCCTCAGAGGTTCCCCTACTACTGGCTGAGCTGAAACCAGGGCGCCCACACCAGTTTGATTGGAAATCAAGTTGTGAGACCTGGAGTGTTGCCTTTTCTCCTGATGGTTCCTGGTTTGCCTGGTCACAAGGACATTGTATTGTCAAGCTGATTCCATGGCCCCTTGAGGAACAGTTGTAAGTAGTATGCCATCCTTTTTTAAAAGGGTCTCAAAATACTAGAGTTGTTTAGATGTTCTTGGTTTTGATGATTTCTGAACATGTGTCCTCTTTAAAACTTTAAAAACAAATTCTTTTTATGGAAGAATGGGGGAGCTGAAAATAGTCCAAAAATTGGTAACAATGATGGAGAGGGAGAATTAATATCTCATGTAAACATTTGCACAAATACTCATTATGGACCTATTGTTTGGATGGGTATAATTAGGTATGATTAATTAGCTTTTGATGCTAATTATATAAAGCTGTTCTTGTAGGTCTAATAGATTTAGAGTTGGGTAAGACCCCAAAGGTCTTCCTGATCAATTCTTTCATCTTACAGATGAACAAACTTAGGTTCAGGGAGGTAAGGCTGATATTTGAACTCAGGTGTTCAAGCTTCAAATCCAGTATTTTTCAGTGTTTTGTTGTACTGTGTTAAAGTACTAACATTTTTTATTTTGACCCGATTCAGAAATCAGCAAGTCAAAAGTTTGTTAATAACCTGTTAGGATAAGGATAGTATAGTAGATACTATAGTTGAATTCTATGAACTCCTAGGTCAAATGCCCATCCTTCTGGGTAATTGATTTTGCCCTGGAGTGGATCTCTGGAGTAGTCATGATCTTGTTTTGTGCTGTTTTTACACATGGAATTTTAGAAGCGTTAATTTTTGTAAAACTTATTTCCAAAGTAAATTTCTTGTTTCTGTTTCTTTTCCTTTCAAAACTAGCCATTGCTAGGGTTAGATTAGAGGGGAATATATCAAACTAAGATTTGAGAGAAGAGAGCTATAATTCTAGCCCTTCCCACTTCTCAGTTAAATATCTGTGGGCAAGTCAGCTAAGTTTTGCAAAATGGAGATTTTGCTATCTTTCTATTAGAAAGGCTTAAAGTTAAGTGAGGGCAAATGGGAATGGGTTATGATTTCTTTAGACAATCATAGCCACAAATATACTCTCTATGGTGGGTGAAAATATGGACAGATAAGTATCAACATACCTTAATTTTGGGCCTGAGAGGTATTAAAGATGACATGGTCTAACTTCCTTAATTTATAGACGGGGAAAATGAAGTCCAGTATTTATTTCTTTGGAGGAGCTGAGTGCCAGTCCTGCTGCTATGTGTCTGAGGATCCTCTGATATGTTTAAATTTTAAGGATCTCTATAAACACAGAAATTAACTCAAACTCTAAGCTTTTTGACATTTTTTCAGTGTCAATTTGATTAATTTGACAAAGATTTATTGAGTTTCTTGATATTTGATAGGTGCTGGGGACATAAAAACAAAAGCCAAAAAAGGGTCCTGCCCTCAAGGAGCTTATGTTTCATTGGGGAGAATGTAGGAAATATGTAGGAAATAAAATACAAAACATATATAAAATAGTTTCTATAGATCTAATATGAAAAACCCAGGAAGCACACTGGGAGGGTAGGTAGAGAGTAGGATAGGGTCATAGGGAGGATGGAGTTGGCACTGATGTCTATGAAGGAATATGATGTAGGGACCAAGGAAGGGAACATTTAGCTTGATCGTCTGTAGCTTTGAATTCTAAGTAGTCTAGGACAGTCAATTGTTGATCCCTTTACAGTAACAGTCAGCATAGATTGGAATTGGATTATCAATCTGTAAGCAGGAGATGGAAGGGTGGAGTGGAGAGCATGGAGGGAGGAAAGATGGCATAATTTTGTACCTAATCCTGTTTCTAAGCCTAACTCTTCTTGGACTTGCCTGATGGTCAGTTCTGTGGTCTAGAATTCTGGGCTTGACCTCCAAGCCAGAGTCCACCCCAGAGTAGATTATCTTCTCCTGACTGGGAAAAGGTCTTTGGCACACTGCAGTCGAGTGGATTCTCTCCCTCACTCCATTGGAAGTTTTGGAAGGTCCCTGTCCTTGGAATTGGGAAAGGAGGGGCAACAGGAATAAACTCTAGCAGGTTTAGATTAAAACCCTGGGGAAATCAGTTTTTCACAGCTTATGTTTTTTCTTGACTACCATCTTTTATGCGAGATGATATCACTGAGAGAACGCTGGATGAGTCCTAGTTTTGGTTCTCTCACTGACTAGATAGTGTTACTGGGCAAGTCATTTGACATCTGAAGTTTCTTTTATCTCTAGAATATTGTGTGACCTTTGTGGCTTTAGAATGAAACTGTTTTCATTGGTCTTGCCCCTGGTTAGAATCTGTCAGGAATCAAGAGAAAGATGTTTCTTTTTAGGCACAATGGAAAAAAGAGGGGAAACGAATATTTGCCATGCTAGCTGCATTAGCAAGAACAGAATTTTATTTTCTTGGGTCTTTCAAGGCACATTAAAAGCCTTAATTTTTATTTTTTGTTATAATTTGTTCAACAGAACAAGAATGAGCCAAGATTTTTTTGCCTCTGCAAATCCCCACTAGGTCTGGCTTGTTTCCTGTAGACCAGGGCTTCTTAAATTTTTTCCACTTGTGACCCCTTCCGCCTGAGGGATTTTTACATGACCCCAGGCATATAGGTATATAAAATAGATATAACATTTTCAGTCATTTACTGATCATAATTTTGCGACCCCTACATTCAGTTATGAGACCCTATAGGGGGTCAGGAATCATAGTTTTTAAAAGTGGGGCTGTAGCTTTACCTTCAGGCCTGGAGTCTTTCAACCAGTTTCTCCTTACAAAAAGATAACTGAATTTTTTCTTTCTGCACTCCCAACTCCAGAGAACTCCCTGGATAGGTGCTTCTTTGGTGCCATGCCTAGCCTTAGCCCAGGCCTTCCCGCAGGCCTCTGGTGAGTGAATGAAGGTGAGCAAAGGCCAGTGAGACTCTCAGAAGGAATAAAAAGTAGAGTCATCTAGCCCTCTTGTTCTCTTGTAACTTTAAAGATTTAGAAATTCTAATGTCAAAAGTAAGGAATGATTAAGAAAGTGCTTCTTCCTACAGCATCCCCAGAGGATTTGAGCCTAAAAGCCGAAGCAGCAAAACAGATCCCAAGGGGCGAGGCAGCCCAAAGGAAAAGACGTTGGATTGTGGTCAGATTGTCTGGGGTTTGGCCTTCAGTCCATGGCCATCACCACCTAGTCGAAAGCTCTGGGCACGGGTCTGCCCCCAAGCACTGGATTTCTCTTGCCTTATTCTTGCTACGGGACTCAACGATGGACAGATCAAAATTTGGGAAGTGCAGACAGGTAGGTTGAAAGTCCATGAGGGAGACTGAGGTCTAGGATGAGTGACTTACTCATTTCTAGTGGGGGCCCTGATCGCTGGTTTAACTTTGGTTGTGGCAGTGACCCTCTTACTCTCCTTCTTGAATAAAATGCTACAAGTCACTACCAGTCTGCACAAAAGACTTAATGTATGTGTTTCTCTCCTTAGGGCGACTGCTTTTGAATCTGTCTGGCCACCAGGATGTGGTGAGAGATCTGAGCTTCACACCCAGTGGAAACTTAATTTTAGTTTCTGCTTCAAGAGATAAAACTCTTCGAATCTGGGACCTAAATAAAGATGGTATGGATGTGATAAAGCTACCTGAGTTCATAAGAAAATACTGCTCATTTTCCCATCTGCAAAATGGAAAAATATTATCTGGATCTAAATTTCTTTTAGATCCTTAATAATAATGGCTGTGCTGAACCCAAAACTTATTAGAAATATTAAGAAAAAAAAAAAAAGCAGTCCTACCAATAAACTCCTTGAAGAGCATTCAGAGCTCGGTGTAATTTTCGTTGGAAAAAGGGTTTCATATTTTAAGGGTAATATGCTTAGAACAAAAGTCCCATAGAGGGAACTACCAGTGTTGGTCCCTACTTGGAAGGAGAACATTATGAAAAAATACATTTGCATTCCCTTTTTTTCCCCAAAGGAGTACAGGTAGTAGGAAGAACTGACTCTGTGAGAAGCAGAAAACTGAGTAGCAGCCTCCCTCCTCTCTAGGTATTCCTGGCAGAGTTGACCCATAGCTTCCTATCAATGGCCAAGCAACCTTCTCCCTTCATTGCACCATTGAAAGAAAGGGTTCTGCTCCTCTATTACAAGCCTGGGGAAGCCACTGGAGGTCCTGCTGCTGCATGGCAGCCTTGTGCTCTTTGGAGTTAATGTCCTTCATAATTTAAAACAGGCAGATGATGTAAACTAGGGAACAAATGAGACATTGATGGTTGGCCTTGGGGAAAAGGCCTTCCCTGTACAGTTTTAAAACTTGAATAATTTTAGTAGTCGGTTGTTTAGGTGCAGATTATAAATGCTATTTAAGGACAAATTGTATTTTTCTTTTGTGTTGGATTTATAAAATCCTGCTTCCGATTTACCTTCTGTCATAGCCATTTTAGTTTCAAAAGGATTGGAAATAATGCATTTTGTCTACTTGTGTGATAGTTATTCTAAGTTTTCAAGACATTTTCATTTAAATGCTGTTTATATACATTCCTATCATATAGCTTTAGTTATTTAAGTTTAAAAGTGTCCCGGGATCTTATGAAGATGCTGTATTGAGCCATCCAGATAGAATGAGAACTCACAGTATGTTGTCAGATTGGATGATAAGGTGGGCATTCGGTACATGCCAAGAATTAAATTAACGTAGTTTTCTGAGACAGGGGGAGCAGAAGGGTAAGTACATAAATAAAGTGGCATTCTGGGGGAGGAATTTGGACCAGATTTGGAGCTGGAAGGGAACTTAGAAATCACCGGGTTCATGCCCTTTGCTTTACAAATGAAGAAATGGAGCGTCAGGTGGAGGGCAGCTGCCTGAAGTCAGGCACACACAGAGATGGGTGACCATGTCCCCAGACTCTATCAGTTAGGGTAAATGGAAGTAGTTGCTTTTATCTGAGCAGTATGAGAGAGCTTTCAGAGCTTTTGGGTGGGAGGATGAAGAAGGGACATCTCTGGGGAATGCTTGGTGGCCAGAGGGAGATATGCTGCCTCAGATGGAGCAGGACCTACTGAAGTAAGTGAGGAAGTTAATGGTCGAAGGTCTCCAGGAAAATGGGGGGGGAGCATTTTTTTTCTTTGAAAAAATGTAGTGAAATGAATAATTCTTTTCCCACTGTTTTACAGTCTCCTATATTACTCCTCTGAGGGAAATTGCATAAGCATATTTATCTGTCATCTTTTTGAAGAGTTGATAACTTGATTTTATAACTTGAAGGTTAAAATGTGTTATGGCCATATAGAATTTGTAATGACTTTTTCATAATTCATTAGAGTGTTATCTATCAGTAAAAAGGGAATTAAAAAATGAAACCACTGAGTCTTTGGGGTTTGAACTTGATTCTTAGAACAATGAGAAACCATTTCATTAAGGACTTTGGGAAGTGAGGAGTAAAGAAACAGTTCTAAATGGAGCAGCCATTGGAGATTACTTGAGGAGAGATAGGTGGACATGGAAAGCACGCTGTGCTCTGAAGCTCCCTGGAAAATGTTTGTGATTCCCTGAGGGAGTATTTGGTCTACTTTTCATGTATTCTGGTGATTTAACTAAATATACGACCAGATTTAACAGCATTAAGAATCTCACACTCCGTGGAGAGTGGGATGGCTGTTGTGAGGCCACGGAGCCCTGGGCGCCCCTGTTGCCACTTCCTCAGTCTCCTCGACAACGGAATCACTGTTTGCTTCTCTTTCTTTGACAGGCAAACAGATCCAGGTGCTGTCTGGCCATCTGCAGTGGGTTTATTGCTGTTCCATCTCCCCGGACTGCAGCATGCTGTGTTCTGCAGCTGGAGAGAAGTCTGTAAGTCACCATGTTAGAAACTGTTCTTCCACTGCCTGAGCTCAGCTAGAAGAGGCGTCTGCAGCTCCCTTTGCTGGGCTGGCAAATGGACGAACCGGGATCGTGAAAGGCACAAGGAGGTTCTTGTGGACTGTCTGCTGGCCTCTGGGCCGGGCTGTGAAGGGGCATCTGGTGAAGGCAGGGAAGCTGAGCTTTTCCCCAAAGGAGAGCTCTGTTTGGCATCGTGAAAGAAGCGAGTTCTCCAAAATGTTGGCTGAAGGGTCCACAGTGTAAAGTGAGGACGTGGATGTGAGCCCATCTTTTCCATTTCACTTGATGTAGTTACAGTCAGCTAATAGGATCCAGGCCCAGAAACACTCTTTAATGATGTTTTATGTGATAAAGTAATGAAGTGCTCTTTCAGTGTGGCTCTCAAACTTCACATGGCTAAGTCAGTGATGAGGACCCAGAAAATCAGGTTTGAGTTTGAGAGCACTTTGTTTTTGCTTTAATGCTGCATTTATATGGAGGCTTGTGTCATTCACACTTAACTAGGTTGGGGAAGGCCAGAGCCATGTGGGGGAATCACTAGAGCCCCACTTCAGTTTAATGGCTACTTCTCAGATTTAGCTTAACAGGCTGACAGACAGACAGCCCCCATGGGCTGTGAACAGCCGGTGCCAGATTTGTCTTTGCAGGGCTCCAGGGCTCCTAGAGGACCTGTTGGCCATTCAAGAGAAAGGTAGTTATGTTTGTGAGGGAAAACCTGGGGCTTTGAGTAGAAGTATTGGGACTCGGTGAAACAGAATGTTCTCTGTCAGAATCTGTAGGACTTTGGTGAGATTTGACCCTTAGTCCGGTTCAGTCTGCTGAGGCCAGATCTGCTCGGCTCTTCCACTTGGGGGATGTAACCTGTGTGGGTGGGGGATCCCAGGGATTCAGAGCCATTAACTTTGATTAACCCCTTTGTGAGGCTTCAGACAGCAAGGGGAGGGCCCTGGGGAGCCTCTGCCTTTTCTGGGAGAGCCCTGCTCACTCCGGCTGACTACTGCTCTTGTTCTCAGGTGCTTCTCTGGAGCATGCGGTCCTACACGCTAATTAGGAAGCTAGAGGGGCATCAGAGCAGCGTGGTTTCTTGTGACTTCTCACCTGACTCGGCACTGCTTGTCACAGCTTCCTATGACACCAGTGTCATCATGTGGGATCCCTACACTGGAGAGAAGCTGAGGACACTTCAGTAAGGACCACACCCCTGCTCAGAACTTTCCAGTGGGCTAGATGATGTGAGACCCGCCTTGGAGCCTCCATGGGAACCTTGTGGTCTGAGGCAAGGGATGGGGCAGCCAGAGAAACCCTTGGGTAGAAAGATGGTTTCAGAATGCGACTCTGCAGCAGGGGTATGTGTATGATTGGGATGTCACTCATGAGCTCTCTGGCCATCTTTATGTTTGAATGGGCCTGCCCTCCTTTAGAGTTGACCCTGGGAAACACCAGAGTTTTAAAATGGTCACTTAATCAGAGTACTATCAGAGTAGGGTTTTCTGAGCTAAACTGTGGTTTCCAAAATTCATTGTGCTGTTCCTACAAACTTTTTTTTTTCCTATTTTATATAAGAATTGTGGTTCACAATGTAATTGTGACCCTCATAAGATAGCTGTGTAAGGTTATTTGGTGGAAATGTTTATTTTGACACAATTTACACAAGGAAATGTATACTTTAATCTTTTTTTTTTTTTTTTTCTTTTTGCTGAGGCAATTGGGGTTAAGCGACTTGCCCAGGGTCACACAGCTAGGAAGTGTCTGAGACCAGATTTGAACTCAGGTCTTCCTGACTTCAGGGCTGGTGCTCTAACCACTGCGCCACCTAGCTGCCCCTAGGAAATGTATACTTTGGCAAAATTTTAATATCTTGGCCTAATGGAACCCCATCAATTTGCTAGGGTTCTTCTGTGCCAGTTCCCTTAAGACAGATGGTAAGCACATCTCTCTTTTTGGACCACTGGTCGAGATATTCACTTGGGCTTGCCTGTTTGCCGGGAGGAAGTGGATAGGAAGCTCAGTCACAACTACAGCAAATCCTCCTGCCTCTTTTCCTCCCCACAGGCACGTGTTAGACTCTCAGTTGGATTACACCCGTGATGTCCATGCCAGCTCACTGAGGTCAGTGCGCTTCTCTCCAGAAGGCTTATACCTTGCTACAGTGGCAGATGACAGGTAATAGATGGATGCAGAGGAGGATTGAATTGTCATTGAGAACTCCTGAGGGAGTCTGCACAAATGTCTGCAATTGTCTACAGCTGATCTTAGTCACTAAAGTAATAAATAATTTTATATTTCTCTTTCATTTAGACTGCTCAGGATCTGGGCTTTGGAACTGAAAACTCCAGTTGCATTTGCTCCTATGACCAATGGTCTTTGCTGCACATTTTTTCCACATGGTGGAATTATTGCCACAGGGTATGTATATCTCTTACTTGAACAGATGAAGCAGCTGTTTTTGTAGAACACTCTCTGTAACTCTGTGGCTTATGATGGAAAGAAGGGAAGTAGGGGGCTTCTTTTTGAATTAGAAGATCCCTAGTGGACAAGTCAGCCACTGGAGGATGACTTTTTTCCAGCCACAACAACTCAAAGATCATCTTTAAAGGCCATCAGAATTGTGACATTCTTGGTGAATTGGTTTTAGAATAGTATAGTTAGATAGAAGTATATAATATATAAGTATATAAGTGTGCCTTCTCTGCCACACTACCTAATTAACCTTTTTTTTTTAATCTAGAAGAGTTAATAGGTGGTATAGGTAATAGTGGTGGTAGACTGTTATATCCTTATACTGAAAGATCACAATATTATGAAATAATATAGAAGTTGCACAGATCAAGAGTCTAGGTAGAAGTAACTTTGATAATTCATTTGGTGGCTCTCTTCCCTGTTACTTCTGAACAAGTGAGCCAGGTTTTCAAGACTGGCTATATTTATAAATGTATGGTCATTGGGATGGAAAGATACATTACTGAAAATCACTTCATCCTATAGATTCTAATGCAAACATTTTGTTTGGCCTTCATGGTGTTTCAGAAGAGGTATTTGAATCGGCCTTTTGTACATGTAGCAGATGTTATTCATACTTGTTGGCATACAAATATCTCAGTGTCTTGATTTCTGTTTCCTTTCAGGACAAGAGATGGCCATGTTCAGTTTTGGACAGCACCCAGGGTCCTATCATCACTGAAGCACTTATGCCGGAAAGCCCTTCGTAGTTTTCTCACAACTTACCAAGTCTTAGCACTGCCAATACCCAAGAAAATGAAAGAGTTTCTCACCTACAGGACCTTCTGAGCCATGCCATGTGGTTTTGTTCAAAGACAAAAAGAGAACATGGACACCCATTCTCTCCTAATAACAGGATTAACCTTTCTGTGAAGGTGGAGCTGAAGTCATGGAATGGAAACAAGATGGGCTTGTAAATTATGAATTCTCTTTGAATTAGACTTGTTTTGGATTGTAAACAAGCAGTTAACAGACTGTAGCCAGGGGAAAAACCTGGTGGACTGGTCATTGACCTTTTTATCTGTAATGTTCAAAACCCAGTAATAGAGAAAGTGGTTCCATTTCCATGGCTACAGAGCCTTAGTTGAAATTGTCCACTTATTAACAGCACAGTTTAATTCTCTTGGTGACTTGATTCAAAGTGCAGTTAATGATGTTGTTTTGCTCATAAAAGTAACTGGGCCTTGAGCTCTTTTTAGTGGTAAAGGAAAGAAGCAAAATCTCCCTCACAGGGAAATCTGGCTTCTGCCCAACACTTGTCTCAGTTTAGTCCTTAAAAGCAGTGGTAGCTAAACATTTAAATTGTTCTCTTGCTCTTGGTTCAGAGTATCAGGGACCATGCCTTTGTTTAGCCAAGTGCAAATACTTTTAATTTATAAAGTCACGTTTGTCATTGTTTTTCTTCTGCTTTTGACTTTGACAAACCAGACAGAGCTTTAATGAGGGTTCTGGGGGGGAGGGGGGCGGTCCTTGGGTGTGAGTGAACATTGGAGCTAAACTAAATGAACAGATTATTTAAATAAGAGGATGTGGTGTGGACTGAGGAAGACATTCTAATTGGCTTTAAAAATAATGGTGTGCATGTAAAGGAGGAAACAGTGTCAGATTACAATAAGGGTGCATTTCTAATTGCATGACTCGTCATTGCTACTGACTTTTCAGTGGTTTGCCATTAACAGCTTATTTATTTGTGCTTTCTGAGCATAAGTTGTTTAAGGTACAATTTTGTTTTTCTCTATGGTTAATGAAAACCGTAACATAACCAGAAAGGCTGTACATGGCACTTCAGAGCTGTATGGAAGCATCTGATTTCTCAGTGCTTTAACTGGTATTTTTATCATATATGTATGAGATGAGTTTGCTGTTTAACTTAATTTCCAACCCTGCCTCCCAAATGAAAATAACTTTACAATTCAGGTTCTTCCTTCAGCCAGCCAGTCAATCAATAAACATTTATTAAGCACCTACCATGTGCTGGGCACTATGCTTAGTGCTGTGGATGGATACAAAAAAGAGGCAAAAAGTAGTCCCTGTCCTCAGAGAGTTTACAATCTAATCTAATCCTTTTAAAATGTAATTTTTGCATTACTTTTTTAGGAAATGACACATTCTTTTCCTTAGACCCTGCCCCTCCCCCATTTTACTTGTATTCATTATTTTGGTAGAATGCTGGTGTACTGTTTACTGCTTGACTCTTTAGAGCCCTTTCATCTGAGGGATGTCTAGTTCAGAGGAGGGAGTATACCCAAGTTGAGACCTGGGATCAACTTGTGCCTTTGACACTGTGTGGTCCATGTGGCTTTAGGCTTCTTCCTCTACCAAACTAGTTCTCTGAGAGCCCGCCTTCTCCAGATTTGTGATGTGGAAAACCTGACTGCTGAGAGAGGGAAGTGAAGTCACAGCTTTATTGAGTGTGGAATCATGGAAGAAAGAGTTTTTCTTAAAATAGGGGTGATGTTTCTAAACTGCCATCCAAGGACCCAAGTATATCATCCCTTCTCAGGAAGGTTTACTATTTCATGGAGTTGCCACTAGCACATCCTGGTAACCCTTCTGCAGCTTTGCCGAGGGGCTAAGAAGCATCTCCCATCTGTAACACTGTGGCCTGGCTTCACACTGTGCCAAGGCATAAGAGGAAGTTATTGGAGATCACTTCCTAAGTACTCTTAGTCAAATGGGGAGTCCTCTTTCCAAATAATACATAATTTACAGTCTATATTAGGGAATGTAAAGGGGAACCGACACTTCTCCCCCATGGCTTCTGATAAGGAATCACACAATTTCCTTTGGATTACAACAAGAAATTGATTCCATCCCCCAAAAACCCAAAACAATTCACCAAGTTTTAAGACCCTTATATTAAGGACCGATCCAAGTGAACATTCTCGATTTAAGGAGTGCAGGAAAATTCATAGAACTTTTTTTTTAAACAAATGAGTCATCCAATTTACTGATTCTTATTGAATTATTGATAATATGAAATGCAGCAAAATTATAATTGAAGTAGCAGTTTGAGTATATAAGACTAAAATTTAAATGACTAATATTTCAAGTGTCTTGTGTTCATAAATGATCTTCATATAGCTACTGATACCATGGGGAATAATTTAAAGACCAGTTGTAGAATTTTTTTTGGAGGGGGGTAAGAAAATTGGGGTTTAGTAACTTGCCCAGGGTCACACAGCTGGTAAGTGTCAAGTGGCTGAGGCTGGATTTGAACTCAGTTCCTCTTGACTCCAGGTCCGGTGCTCTGTCCACTGCACCATCACCTACCTCCCACTTAAGACTAGTTGTATTTTAAATTCTTTCCCTTCCTTTCTACACTACAATTAGGAAGCTGCTTGTGACTTTTACAATTCAAGGATGAGATATAAATAAAAATCAAGTTTTTAAAAATAAGAGCATGTTGCCTATCCTTTATTGATCATTAAAGGTCAATCTTACAAAAGCACAAAATTTATTTTCAACCATAAATCCAATAATAAGTAAGTAGACAAAGAAGATTTTATCACAGATTACACTTGAGATAACAAATATTACTCTCTGGGACAGCTCTACTTAGGGCAGACACATCTAGGGACTGTCTGTTAGAGCCCCAGGTGGGCAAAAAGGCCTTCAATAAACTGGGTATCCTACGGTCAGACCATGAAATAGCCTTCTATTTCAACTCCAAACAATGCAGCAGCTGTAACACCCAAATGTCCTTGGACATTAGCTTATTACCCAAATGGGGAAAATCAACAATTCCAGGACTTCTTGTCCATTTCCAGCTCTCCGGGGCCACTGCTTCACCCCAAGAGTCAGAGAAATAGGAATCTTGTTTTCTAATCATTGCTGAAGGCTTGCTTAGAAATTGCTTTTGCTCAGGCTTCTGCTACAATTAAATCTCTGGTGACTTGAAAAGCAGCAATGAGGGAACTTAGCTGAATCTTCTCACTTGTGCCAACAGCAAGTCTGTGTCTACAACAAATTAAAATTAAATGGGCGCCCATTAGAGATCCTGACAGTTTGAAGCAGAGGAATTAAGGGAAGATTCTTTGGACAAAATTTATACCTTGTGGTTACTCCTCCCCCCAAGATAATATAATTAAAATGCGTCATGAGCCACTGACCAGAGCAAAACAAACTCTTGAACCAGTTAACATTAGTTTTAGGTAACAGCTGTCTGAATTCAACTGCTTAGTTATTCTTACTAAATTGTAAAAAGGTAATCAGTATAGTTTCAAAACAAAGTTTTCGCTTTGTCTGCTCTATCTCCTGTGCAACAAAAATAGCTTTTTAATTGTTTTATGTATTCGTTATGGAACCAGGAATTTCAAATGGGAACACTGATCAAGGAATGGATTATATATTTTAGTGATGTTCAATGTTGGTACTTCATGGTCCCCTGTATGTAAATACTTTGCTACTACTTGAATCCAGCCAGAAACTTAAGTAAAAACCAATATCGACACTAGTATAGGCAAAGTGACCTCAGGAGTAACATATAACGTATAACCAATCAACCCTCAGTAAATTAGATTAGTTGTCCCATGTGGATAGATACAGCTTGTTTTTAGCTGGTTCATGGCTTGTTTGTTTATGTACTTCCTGCCTTTAAAGGAAGGTTAATTATATTTGTTGGACCTGGTGGTTAAATGAAACTTCTGTATACTTTATCCTCCTATGGAATACTGCTGGGTGGCTTGTTGCTTAAATAGCCTTTAAGTCCAAATCCCTGAGGTAATCTGCCTACTTTTGAGCCCATCACAAATTTTCCTCTGAAGCAGACTTCCAAAACAAAAAGCATATTATCAGAACAAATGTGGACCAACCTCTTGAGGCCATAGGAAGTATGCACCATTAACCTAATTTATTTCCACTAGTCATTTATTCAAATTGTGTGATCTTTAAATGAGCCATTTATATTCTTAAATCTATTTCTTATTCAACCACACACCTGAATACATGTAATCTGAAGAAAGGTTAAGATAATCAAGAGCAGGTGTATGGAAGTCTTGGCCGTTAAATTCAGAGGAAAAAAAATTCAAAGCAATACAAATGAACCTTAAAAAAAAAAAGAGTGTAAAAAATTAAAAGAATATAAGTTAGGTGGATTATGTGGATACTTACTCAATATCTGCCATTTTGATCAGCAAGTGTATTCGAACTGCAGGTGGAAAGTCAACTGGAGAGAGAAAGAAACAGTGAGTTACTCCCACTCTTAAAATGCTGCCCTTTCCAGAGGACATCTGGAGTGACATTTATTTCTAATCAATATATAGATTTTGTTTTAAAACAAATATGAGTATCTTACACTTAATTTATCTTAAACCAACTATAATGACAATATGGGTGCTATTATTATTGATAGTCAAATAGACAGTTTCACCTCCAAATCCTTAGTGATGGAACTGTATTCTCATTTTAGAAAGCTGGTTTGGTCTCTATCAGAAGTGGCAAACAGATGCTAGGCTTGAATCCCAAATTAAATGTAATTGGAAAATATTTTCACAAAATAACTAAAAAACAATAGAACAAAGATCATGTTAACATATAGTTTTCTAAGTCAATATGCTCCCCTAGGGATCCTTCTGTATGGTTTTACTGGCCCCATTTCTAATTGAGTTTGATACCATTTGTATCAGGGCTTTCTTAGCAACTTTTCCCACTTGTAACTCCTTTTAAAGTGAAAAATTTTGATGTGATCCCAGGTATACAAATCAAACATTTACTGATAATAAATCATAATTTTGCAACCTCCACAATTAGTTACTTCATATGGAGTCACAACCCACAGTTTAAGAAGCTTTGGTCTAGATGATCACTAAAGTCCTTTTCAAGCTCAAATTCTGTGCTTCTGTGACCATCAATAGTGACAGACCAGAAAAGATCAGTCCAGCAACACCGGTGAAATAAAAGCCCAGGGAAATTCCATAGGATTAATGTAGTCTTTTACATTGGGCTCTCCTATCTAAATCAACATTTCTTGGTTTTAAATACAATTAGAAACCCAAGACCAGATGGGGAAAAGGCTGAGACTTAAAAAATACAGTTTGTGCATTTTAATAGCTGCTGAAGTTGAATAAAAGATGCACTGCAGTGAAAGAGACTACTAAAGTCTCCCATGAAAGACAAGAATTAAAATAACTAAGTCATCATCTTAGATGAAAACTTGTGGCTTCTTCGGGCATCCCACAAACAAGAGGGAATACGCTAGTTTCTAGATAGCCAAGCAAATTCTTTTTCACTGTCCTAAAATCCCAAAACAAGCCCTGCTAGAAGACTCTTGATTTGACCAAGAATTCTACCCCCCACCCCCAGCTCAGTGTGACATAAAGACTTAAAAACATAACAATTACGATCATATCTTTAGAACAACTTTTATAATGAAATGAATGAGTGATGGCCATTCCTAGAATGGGGATAGAAGTAAGAAGGAAATAAGAAACTTCATTCAAAAGGGAAATCTGTGCTTCTGAAAACCATACTCTGGCATAAAGTCATAGTCAAAGACACTATTTCAATCAACAGCTTTACTGATTTAGCTTACATCATAATGCTGACAGTTACTTACCAGTAGGGGAAAAGGGAATAAATATGACATGGTGTTGAGTTTCTTGGTGCTCAGACCAAATTCCAGAAATAGAGATCAAAAGGGGAAATACTAAATAAATCATGGTGGAATTTCCATTAAAATGTTTCTACTTAAAGAGTTTCAATTTAGAACTTTTTTGTGGTGAATGTGTTTCTAGATGAACCCTGCCACTCTCCTTTCCCCAAATGTTCTGGGCAAAAAGTTTCCATGGAGGAACTCTCTTCTTTTTTTTTTTTTTTTTTGCTTTTTTTGCTAAGGCAATTGGGGTTAAGTGACTTGCCCAGGGTCACACAGCTAGGAAGTGTCTGAGACCAGATTTGAACCCAGGTCCTCCTGACTTCAGGGCTGGTGCTCTATCCACTGCGCCACCTAGCTGCCCCAGGAACTCTCTTCTTAAGACCACATTCTCAACTGTAGTATCAGACCCATTTTGACGTTTCCCTCCATTTCCCAATAAAGAATCATGCTCCCCTTCCCAGCTGCTTTTTCTCCAATGTGGTTTCCGAGGAAAGGATCTACATTACCTCGATGTACAAATAAGTGTATTTCTGTCAGAATGTCATGCAGTGCCAAACCCTTGAGGGTTTTCAGTTCCATGATATCTGGAAAGGAGACTTGGTCAAGGGAAACAGAACAAGATCTGCAACAAAATTGAGCAAATGACTCTTAACACACTGTGATTACAGAAACTACCACCTGGATTGCATACTCTTGAGTTTTACAATGGGCTTTTAATCATTTTGTTTAGTTATATATCAGGACAGGCAGTTGAGCCCTGTAATTCTTTACTTAAAAAAGTAAATTTGTATTGTTATTATTATTATTATTATTATTTTTTTTTTGGCAAATATCACCTATATTTTTTTGCTTTTTTTTTTGCTGAGGCAATCAGGGTTAAGTGACTTGCCCAGGGTCACACAGCTAGGAAGTGTCTGAGACCACATTTGAACTCAGGTCTTCCTGACTTCAGGGCTGGTGCTCTAACCACTGCGCCACCTAGCTGCCCCCAATATCACCTATATTTTTGAATGAATCCCTCTCCTGCACCCAGAAAGCAATCCTTTGTAACAAATAAAAAGAAAAAATTCAGCAAAGCTGGGTAGCACTGAACAGGTCTGATATGATATGTAGTGTTCTACATCCATAGTTATGTCCTATGTTCCCCATCTTTTCAAAGAAGCAGAAGGAGATGCATTCGCCTATTTGTTTTTTGGAAGTCCTTACTATTTAAAATATCTTTAATGAGCTTCCTGTAAAAAAAAAACAAAAAAAATCCAAAACCCAGTTCCCTTATCACTGCTGGATAGAACAAAATTATATAAGACGTTTCAGAATATACTTGTCTAGTCTTTAAATAACACTGCTAGAGAAGTACTGTGTCTGCTCCATTGATGCACCCTGTTCCAGCCAATTCACTCCTAATATACACCGTCCCCCATTCTTCCTCCCAGCTACAATCCCACGTCAGCTGGAGATTTGTAGCCTTGGATCTACAAGGCCTTGACTTGGTGTCAAGTTCTAAAGCGGATAAACTTTCACCCTCCTGGGTGATGTCGGCAAAGGATACTCCTGTACGCCGTGGTAAAGTCCTGGTTCAGCATCCAGTCAAGAATGTTGGCGATGTCAGCCTTGAGCGGGTGCCCTGTGCAGGTATACACCGTCTCCTCGGTTACCTTCCCAAAAGCCATGTTGGTGCTCTGTCCAGGAGGAGACCAGATTTGTGTGACCACAATGGGCAGACAAGTCAAGAGGAAGCTTGCTGGGTCACGGCTCACCGAGATGCCACATGGGAACCAGGCCAAACTGTCCCCCCAATAAGACCTTCACCATGGGAGAATTTTCCATGCTAGAATGGGACTCTTACATTCCCTCTAATCAGAGAGCACGCTTGGCTCCTCATAGTTTGAGCAGCATAATACTTGAAAATATTCTTAAAGGAGGGAAATGCTAAATTTTCTGTTGGAGGTTAGAGAAAATAAAAGTGATATTTTTTTTTCATCCAAGTTCACATATAATCTACCCCCACCCCCACCTCCTGAAGTCTATTTATGTCCTGGGGGTGTATGGACCCCACATTAAGAATCCCTCCTACAGACAATATGGAACTGCAGAAGTTCTGAGTAAGGAATATAAGTGGAGGAGTGGATTAAATACTGGGGCAGAGAGACCCAGGTTCAAGTCCTGCTACAGACACTGTATAACCCTGGGCACGGCTTTTAACTCTTTGGGCCTCAGATCCACCTACAAAATGAGGAATTTGGAATCAGCCACTTCTGAGGTCCTTTCCAGTCTCCAAATGACTTGGCCAGATTTGTATGTGAGGAACGTGTGGCAACTGCGTGATGGGTGAATTGGAGAAGCAGAGAGAGAGATTAGGTGGGAAACTTTGAAAATGATGAAAGCTCAAGGCCATGTGGGCCTGAACTGAGGGCAGTGTGGGGAAAGGTGGCATCCAAGCTGAAAGGGGGAAATTTTGGAATGGAATGGAAAAAGGAACCAAAGGTGCCCTGGAAAGTTTCAGGCCTGAGACTTGACTGATATTGGTATAATCAACAGAAATAACTGTTGGGAAAATAAGTGGGCTTGGAGAGGCTAAGTTTTGTTTGGGATGTGCTGAGTCTGAGATATCTGTCCATGGGACACTGAGTTGAAAACTTTGTCAGAAGGCTGAGCTGTAAGACTCTAAGGGACACAGAGAAGTGATGCTGGGACAGATGGTTTCCAAGCAAGAGACATGACCAAAGCCAGAGCCGACATGAGGAAAGCCTAGGATAGCCTTCTGGGGGACTGGCTTCCAAGTGGCTCCTCACATTTTAGGGGAGCTCACAGTCATTATGAGCCCTCGTCCCCTTGTTAAAAGGGGAAGCCCTTACTATTTAAAACATCTTTATTTTATTTAATGAGCTTCCTGGAACAACAAAAAACCAGTTTCCTTCTTGCTTTGTGGGACAGAACAAAATTATATTCTGTCTATTCTTTGAATAACAATGCTACAAAAATACTGTACCTGCCCCAAAGGTGCCCTCTGCACATCGATGTACCTTGTTACGGTCAATAACACTGCCCCTCATTCTTTCTTGCTGTGGACTCCTCATCTCAGGGACAAGCCGTTCTGCTTCTTGCCTCCCTGGGGACCTCATTCCAAGGCAATTTTTAGGAAGTAGTTCAAAGTCCAATCCTACCTGCAAAATGTTCAGGGCCCTTCGCATATCACCACTGGAAAGGGTGATGAGAGCTTTCATTCCATCTTCACTGATGTCAACACTACAAGAAAAGAAGCAACGGAGATTTAAATAATGTGGCAAATGCTCCCCAAAGGGAGAATTCAGGATCCCCAAAATGCAGGTTCCAGGCTTGACTGAGGAACGATGCAGATTTTTTAGTCTTGGGCCTCCAGTACTGACAATGCCCGCAGTCCACAAAGATCATCTTTTTGGAACTAGGCACAGGCTATATTTGTTCCACTGCCGGACAAAACCGGTCAGATTATGGAGACCAGCCTAACATCACAGATCTCAGGCTAAAGGAGATATTGGATCTTTTTCGGTCCAAGCCCCTCATTTGGAACCTGAAGCTCGGCCACATTGAGTCACTGGCCCAAAGGGGGGAGAAATGCTGCTTCCTCTGTGCCTGATTGTGTAGAACACTGTATCTCAGACATCTCGCTGCTAGTCATGAAGATCTAGAGAAATCTGCAGCAGAAAGGACACAGATCTAGTCACCTGCAGTCTCTACTGACAAAAGGAGAGTAGGAGTAAATTAGAAGGGCTTCCAAGGAAGAAGGAAGGAGCCGAGGAAAAGGATGAGCTCAGTTACTCTGGGGAAGGGGACGGGTCAGAGAGTGGAAGAGGGAGGCAGCGGATGGACGCCCGTCCTGCTACACCGAGTTCCTTCCAATGCTCCATCATACTCACTTCTCTTCTTCTATGACATGCTCCAGGCGGGGAACCATCAGCTCTGGAGTCAAGGGGCCAAATCGGAACCTGGTGCATCGAGACTGCAGGGCGGGGATGATCTTTGACAGATAATTACAGATGAGACAAAACCTAGTGTTCTCTGTGAATTTCTCAATCACTGGAAAGAGAGGTGAAAAACATACACAAATAAACTTCCTGGGATCCTCTAAATAGTGAGATGACTGAAGCACAGACAGAGACCTCAGGATTACTATTCTAGGGGCTCCACAGGGCTTAGACTTCCATGTCATGGGAAGGATCCAAAGGATGAAAGAAGTCAGGGATGCAAATAGATAGGAAAGATGCCAGATGGCCGAGCTGCAGGAGCGAGCACAGGCTTGGAGCTGGTGGGCGGGCTGGGCTCCCCCTTTGCAGGACAAGGAGGCCAACTGTAACTGGTACTCATTTTGTCCTTGTCCCCCAACAGCAGACTGCCAGCTCACCGAGGACAGAGATGGTTCCCCATTGGTCTTTGGTCCAGGTAGAGCCCTACAACCTTCCCTCAGCAAATACTTAGTGACCGATTCTACCACGGCTCCTCCCAGACATGAAGTCTGATAAACTCTCCCATGGAAGGTTCTCCCTGATGCTACTTCTATGACTGTGATAATGCAGCCCCCTTTTGTCCACTGTCCCCCAACTCCAACTCCACATCAGAGAATAAAGAGATAGCAGATTTCAGTGAGACTACACTGCAGGGGCTTTCAATTTGGTCTGGGAACTCTAAAAGGCTCTCAGGAGAGATGACTTAGATGACAGGAACCTACAATCTTAGGTTCATATGCTTCAAGTGCTGGCGCTGGTGTCTGCCCCGGCTGGAAGTCACTCCACTCCAGCCAGATGTCAGGGAAAAGCTGCCAAAAACTTCTCGGGCTGGAGGAGATTCCAGGCCGAGGAGGAATTAGCCTCTTCATAAACATCTATTGCAATCCACACACTCCCACAGAAACTTCTGAAAAGATCAGATCTCTTCCAGGACGACACTTGAGAATCTTAAAAGGGAGACAGATGGCTAATAAATACTCTTTGGGAGGAAATCAGCTAATTCATTTTGTGAAGAGTGAGTCGAGGTCCTCTCACGCCAAAGCGTCCATTTGTCAGACAGTGAAGAAGAAATCTCAGTTTCCTAAGAGTTCCTGCAATCACATTTTTTAAAACCTATTTTGTATTTTTAGCATTGAGCTAAAGAAAAGACTATCAGAATCATGGGGATGGAAAACTGCATCATTGTATACAAATACAAATTCAAGGGTAGAAAGACAATCCTAATAGTTCAGGAATAAAGGATTATCCATTATTCCCAACAAAAGACTTCCTGGAGTTTGTAAACACTCATGGCACTGCAATCAAGCCCAGCTAAGGCAGCTGGGTCATGGGAAAATCCCCAGTGACCTTAGCCATGAGCAAGATTACTTTCAAACTTCTCAATAAGAAGCAGAGAAAGCATGGCTTTCACACTAAGACCTGATAGATCCCTAGCACCTTGCTGTGGTCAAAATGTAATGGAACTCTCACTCCACAGGGATACTTGGGTACAAATAAAGAAGAACACACAAGAGCACCCTAGCTCCTCTCACCTCTTCTCAAGGCATTCTGAGCATCCTGGGTCATGGCATCTGCCTCATCCAATATCACGAGTTTAAAACCTTTCCTAGTTAGAAAAAAACCAATAACAAAGTTTTAAAGCATTTCTTCAATCTTCTTTCACCTCTCAGTCATACAAGGAACCCTAGCTCTAAGAAACAGTAATCCAAAGCTTGCTCCAAACAAGCAGCCCAACTTCAGTAAACAAAGGCAGCCGGCCACCAGGAAGAAGCCTAGGCTTAGGCTTGACCACAGGGTGAAGACATGTGGAGGGTGCTCCCAGAACCTTCAGTCTTTTAGCAGCAGGGAACCAACTGTTACTGGAACCTACCTGGCAAGATAATTACTTAAAATAAGCAGCCCTCTACCCAGAATGTCCTGCTTCTCAGGCCCAGCCTCCCATTGTATACCTGGCCATGCACTAGGACCTACCTTCTTCCTTCAACTCTCTTATGTTCTACATTTGTCCCATCATCCTTTGTGCTCATAACTTCTGTCATGACCCCCTGTCCTAAGGAGTGACCTCTTTTTTTCAAGTTGTATATATTTAGGTGCTTTATTCTTTTTTCTATGTCTTTTCAAATGTCATGCTAAGTTAGTATTTCCCATCCCCCCTTTTTTTTGCTGAGGCAATTGGGGTTAAGTGACTTGCCTAGGGTCACTTACGTCTGTTAAGTGTCTGAGGCCACATTTTAACTCAGGTCCTCCTGACTTCCACTGCACCACCTAGCTGCCCCCCATTCTTCTTCTTCTTCTTTTTTTTTTTTTTGCTTTTTGCTGAGGCAATTGAGGTTAAGTGACTTGCCCAGGGTCACACAGCTAGGAAGTGTGAAGTGTCTGAGACCAGATTTGAACTCAGGTCCTCCTGACTTCAGGGGTGGTGCTCTACCTACTACGCCACCTAGCTGTGCCCCCCCCCCCCAAATCTTAAAAAATCAATTATAGGATAAAATTTAATGAAGATGCAACTAGCTCTAGGTCAACAGTAAAAAACAAAGGTGATTATTTCTTCAAGAATTCCTTCACAGAGGCCTTGACTGGATAGTATTTAAAATGTTATGTAAAATTTGCCTTGGATGTTTTTGGATTGTCACATCTATTAGCTACCATCCAGTCTCTCTGATATAATGATTCTTTTACGTGGCTGAATTTTATTAAGTCATTCTATCTTTATAAGATGGTAAAATAAGTGGTAAAGGAGGTAATAAGTTAGGCTTTTTTCTCACTGTTCAAAATCCTCTGGGAGAAAATGTGCTCAATAGTTCTTACTTAAATATTGTCCTTGTGCTGGCAAAGCTCAGAATTGGTCCCCGAACAATATCTATTCCTCGGTCATCAGAAGCATTGAGCTAAAGAAAGAAAAGACCATCAGAATCACATGGGGATAGAAAACTATCTATTGTGTACAGATACTTAGCTTTAATAAAGCCTCTATATTCATTCCTACAGGATAAAACTCTTCAGATATACTGAGGAAAAGAAAACACTAAATGAAAAAAATACGTCCACTAATTATTGGGTGCTATTTCTAAAAATCAATTATTTCTTTCTCATCATTTCCATTTAGAGGGTAAGTGCTTTCATGTAAGTTAAAGAACAATGAATTGCCTGGTCATACTGGAAAGCAATGCAAGAACAAGAGCTTAAACTTTTTCCACTTGTGACTGCTTTTCACCTGAGAAATTTTTATGTGACCCTGGTATATAGGTATATAAAATAGGTATAAAATTTGTATACCTATTTTACATATAGGTATACAAATCAAACATTTACTGATAACAATCATAAATTCACAAACCCCACATCCAGTCATGTAAGAAGCTAGGAAGTAAATGATGCAATACCATAGAGAGTATTTTCATAAGCTGAAGCATTTTTACTATAAAGCAAAGAATGGTAACACTGGCGCAGATTGACACTATTTCTGAATGGCCAAACAAATAATAGAATGAATGGAAATATAACATAATAGAATATAATAATATATAAAATTTTAAACTCGTGAGAACCTGTAAAAGGCTTCAAGGAAAAAGATGACAAAAAATGTGGCTAAGTCCTGAATACGAAGAGTCAGGAGCCTTTGGAGAAATTTTCTATTAACCAGTACTAACTTACACCCATGTGACGTCACTGGCAGAAGTAAACTTAGAAACATCTCTTAGCTAATTTGGTCTCAGGCCACTAGTTTGGCCCATGTGGCTCACTTTTCAAAGCAAAATAAATCAAGCTACCATGTTACTGAAGACCTGAAGACAGATTGAAAATCTTGGTTAATTTTACAGCCACATACTTCCTGCCATCTAGGGGAGAGGAGGGGACTAGTGGGGAAAAATCTGTAACAGAAAGCTTTGTAAGGGTCATTGTTGAAGATTTACCCATACATGTTTGGCAATTAAAAAGCTTTAATAAAAAAAAAATAAACAAAAAATTCTACAGCCACAGGGATGACAGTGCTAGTCAGTGCTTGTTGTACTTGTTCAAATCCCAACTCAGACTCTTACTAGGCTTACTAGTAACTTCTCTGAGCCCCGATTGCCTCATCTGTAACAGGGTTAGTGAGAGCTGGAATATCTACCTCATGGGGTCATAGGCACAAATGAGAGAAAATATGGAAAGCATTCTGTAAATGTGAAGCTTTCTAGTAAGAGTGAACTTACCTCCAGGACCATAGAGTTGAACTCTTTGTCTTTGTAGAGTTGTTTGGCACAGGCCAGAATGGTGGATGTCTTTCCTGTCCCGGGAGGGCCATAAAGAAGCAGGTGTGGCAGTCGATCTTCACTGATAAACTTTTGGACTGAAAATAGAGGAGAAAGAAATTATCAAATCTTGTACATTTGCCTCCTTATGTGAATAGCTCCTTTAGCCCATATCTCTAGAATGCATATTCTAGATTGAGAAAGCACTGAAAAATGTTTTTATGCTGCCATTAAAATATTACAGCTGGACATTCAAGTTCTTCAAAGGGGAGGACAATGGTTATCAATGACCTCTAGATCTATGATTCTGAAACACACTGACACTTACTGGTGCTTAGGATATCCTGATGAGAGATTAGGTCATTTAGTGTCTGTGGTCGATATTTTTCAACCCTGAAATGAGAATAAAAGATTTTAGCATATAGTGAGAATTTAAATTCGATTAAAGAATCCTCATGCATTTAAAATTATTTATGGAACACAAACTATTACCCAAGAGGCAGAGGATTTTACCTGTTTGTTCCCAAAGATGATGTGGACCAGGGGCAATGTGGTTCAATGAGCATTAACTCTGGATTCCAAATCCCACCTTTGCCGCAAGTACCCATGACCTAGGGATTAACCTCTTTAGGTCCATTTTCTCATCTATACAATAATGGGTTTAGATCAGATTGCCTTCTGACTCTGAATAAACGGACTTTTTCTTGGTAAAGCACAATTACTAATTTCCTCAAACTGAATTCAATTGAACAAATATTCATTAAGCTCCTATGTGCAATGCATTGTGCTCGGGCTTGAGATCAAAGCTCCTCATTCATCCATAAGCTGCTCACAGCTGATGGACTTGACATTTATGTCTGAAGGCCCTTCACATGGGAGGGGAAAGGTTACAATTATGGACACAACAATCTGAGCACCACATGGTCATGAAAGACTTCCACAAGGGGGTGCCATCTGTGCTGGACCTCACAAGAAGCTAAGGACACAGACATGAGGAGGGACTGAATTCTAGGCATGAAGGACAAACAGCTGGCAGAGGGAGCGCCCAGTCTGGCAAACAAATACGACAAACTGATTGGAATTTTGGGAAGGGAAGTGATGTGCAATGACGCTAGGAAGCCGGTCCAAGCAGCCCCTTTGATTCCAAGCTAAGTGCTATTATTTTGCTCTAGAGGCAAGAGCAGGAGTGTGACCCAGTCAGACTTATTCTGGAAGCTGTGTGAGGGATTGCTCAGAGAGAAGAGACAGGAAACAGGGAGACCAATAAAGAGGCTACTGCGTAGATTAGAGACCAAAGGGCCTGAACTAGGGCAGTGGCTATATGATCCAAAGTCTTATCATCCCTGTCAGAGATTGGCGACAGACTACTGAAAGGAAGTCACAAACTGGGATAAAGTATTCACTGTTATCACTTAAAACCTGTATTCTCCTCTCCACAAGATTTTTCTCATGCCTAGGATTCCTTCTGAGCCAAAGGAAGCTGAGCCTCTTGTTACAGGGTAGCTGCTCATCTAAGTGGGCTCCAGTTCCCTGGCCCAAGTTCAGTTTCCTGTTGAAAGAATAGGGGGTAGTGGGCCCAGAGGAGAGAAGGTGGCATGGAGACACAATAGCCTGTGTTTAGTTTCTGAAGGATCCCCTTGGGAAAGACGGCAAAAAAGCAGATTTAGGTTTGAGTCAAAGAAGACTTCCAAGAATCAGAGCCTCAAAGTAGAATGGGGAGTCTGAGGAGGAAGTGGATTCTCCTACACTGTTTGTCCTTCGTTCTTCAAGAGGACCAGTGACATCAAAGGGCAACATCTTGACTCATGGGGCTCAAAGTCCTCAGCCTCACTCCTTCTTCCAGTCATGGAGATCCAGTGGCAGGATAAAAGTCAAGATGATCTGGCAAGGGACCGCAATGCAGCAGATGGCCCTGGTATCTTCAATGTCCGACCCAGCTCTTAAGTGCTCCACAGCACCTGCTTCTGCTGTCCTCATGGCCACTGGAACAAATTGTCCCTGCTTGGGGTACATGCCTCCCCCAAGTCACCGATGGGTCTGAGGTTTATCAGATACTCTCAACCTGGTTTAACTCATTTGCTGAGACAGTTTTACTGGGATGTGGCCACTGTGCATGCTACAGCTTCTTGGAGTCACAGGTAAAAGCTGGGGGACAGGTGGACACCAAAGGTAGATGAGTAGTCCTGAGAAGGGCTTGGCAGTCCTCCCACCAGAGGTGCTAGTCCTCCCTAAACACCCCATATGCTCTATTATTCCCCTTTACAGGGGAGGGGAAAAGAGGAATTAAATAAGAGAATGAAGGAGGATATTAAAGGATTCTGAGATGTGAAGAAGAGGGAACATTCAGCAAAGGCTCCCACTCTTTCAGTAAAACAGGAGATATGAAGGTTGAGGGAGGAAGTAGTATTGGGAGTAGTTGAAGAGGTGAGAGGTGTTGGGGGAAGGGGTGGAGGCAGAGACAAGACATTCAGTGGAGGTAAAGCTGATCATACTCAGGAACTGGTGGAAAATGCAGTCATTGAACTTTTTTGGTTCTGTTTACTTCATTCCAAAGTATACATTACATATATTTTTCCCAGCTTCTCTCTTCCTATTCATTGTTTCTTATGGCACAATAATATTCTGTTCTAGAAGTCTCAGATCTTCCACAATTTGTTTATCATTATTTTGCAATTGATGGGCATTGGCTCGGTTCTTTGCAACTATAAAAAGTGCTGTTATGAATATTTTGGAATACACGGGAAATTTCTTATTTGTGGCTTCCTTGGGTAGATGCCTGGTTGCAGAATCTCAAAATAAAAGGGTTTGGACATTTACATCACTTTTAGGAGAAGTCACAATTTCTTTCTAGAACAGTTGGACTAATTCAAAGCTCTACCACAGTGTATTAGCATGTCTGATTTTCAGCAGATCCTCCAACATTGACAATGTTATCAACTTGGCCAATTCTCTGGGTATGAGATAGAATCTCAGTGTCTTGATTTGTAATTTTCTTTTTTGAGTAGATTTGTGATAACCTTTCTAACTTCTTTAGAGAAAAGAAAAATGTCTGGTTGGGATATGGGAGTGTCTTTATCTAAGGAGTGCCACTATTTCTAAGAGTGCATAGGTCCTGGGGAGTAAGGTGAAAGGAGACTAGAAAGGCAGGAAGGGGCTAGCACTGGAGACAGGCAGACTCACTAGCAGGCTATTACAATAGTCTAGCTGTAAGCTGATAAGGGTCTGCACCAGTGACAGCAGGAGGTAGTGATAGAGGAGAAAGATGGACATGCATGAAAGATGCTCTAGCAGGTGAAATTGACCAGAGATGTTGCAGAAGTGAAAAGGACAAGAGATGCATTAGAGAAGAAATAGACAAGAGATGCTTTGAGGTAGAAATTGTTCAGAGATGCTGCAGAAGTGAAATTGGCCAGAAATGTTGCAAAGATGGAAAGGATAGATGCACTAGAGATGAAATGGACAAGATGTGCTGTAAAGGTGGAATATGACCAGAGATGTTGCAGAGGTGAGATGGACAAAAGATGCTGAAATTGACAGGCCTTGGCACTGTATCTGAAGGGAAGGGGAAGAGGAGTTAGATATAGATAGTGAGAAGCCCAGGATGACTCCTAGGTTGTGAACAGAAGGGATGGAAGGGATGGTAGTGCCCTTGACAGTTACAGGGAAGGTAAGAGGTAAGGGGGGTAAGGATAGAGAGTTCTGTTTTGGACATGGTGCATTTTAAGTCTGCTGGACATCCAGTTCAAGATGTCTGAAAAGCAGTTGGATATCTATGACTGGAGGTAAGTAGAGTGTCTGGGATCAGAAAAAAGATTTGAGAATCATCAGCATTTGTCGATACATCATTAAATTAACAGGTCATTAAATTCATGGGAACTGGAGATCACCGAGTCGTATGGGAAGAGAAGAGGGTCCTAGACAGAGGATCCTGCAAAGTCTGGGGCTGAGAAAGAGCAGTCAGATAAGCAGGGGAACCGGAGGGGGACAGCTGGGGGTCCCGAAAACCTAGTCAAGGAGGAGGGAGGGACCGACAACCCATGACCCTCAATTACTTTCATTGCTCTCGGCCTCGACCTCACTCGGTACTCTCTGGGGTCGCCCCCAGTTCTAATTCTAAGATCCCCACGTGTCTCTACTTCTCCGGGCCTACGGTTTCCTCAGTTGTCCCCCTCCAAAGCTTCTGGAATCGCCCCCGGTCCCCTGGCCCAAACCTGGGCCCCTCTTCAGGCTGCCGGGATCCCTGCCCCGCCCCCGCTCCGGACGCAGCCCCCTACCAAGGCAGGTTCCTGCTTTTGGCCGCAGGCGGCTGCTGCTGCTGCTTCCGGACGGCCGGGGCCTCCATGCCGGCGCTGACAGTGAGCTGCCAAATCCGAGCACCGCGCGGAAGCAACTGGACAGCCGCCTCTCAGTTCCCGCCACGACTCGCGCGCGCCCGCGCTACTCTCGCGCTCTTCCCCTGTTCTCGCGAGGCTTGGCTACAGTCCCTGCGCTTGCCCTTCTATTGCCTTTCCTTATCTCCAACCCCCATTCCAGGAGTTCGCCCTGCCCATTTCGGTTGCTAAGGCTTATAGTGGGTTGCTAGGTAACCGTGAGGCTCTCGTCCAGCACCGGCGCAAGTAGGCAGGGCCTATCAGAGGCAAGGGCAGAGGACCGAGCATCTCCTGCCGCTCTGTGGTCCCGGCCGGGGAGACTCGGGCGGTATCTGGTAGGAAAGAAGGGTGAGGTCCAGGAAAATGAGGGTGAGTGTGGAGGAAAAGCAAGTGGTGACCGCAAGGAGCCGGCATGGAGTCATCAAGAAGATGCTACCCTTCGTGCCGCATTAAAGCAGTCCACATGTTGTCATTCCTTCGTTCTTTCATCCATTCACTAGGGAGCAGGTGCAGCATTGGTTAGCGTACTGGGGCTGTAATCAAGAAGACCAGTTCAAATCCAACCTCAGATACTCCGCGGCTTGTGTGGTCCTTGGCAAGTCACTTAACACTGCCTTAGTTTCCTCATCTGTAAAATGGGTTGTTAATAAAATCTACCTCACAGGGTTGTTATGCGGCTTAAGTAAGAAAATATTTGTAAAGGTGTGCTTAGTAAATGATTATTCTTTTATTCATATACTCCTTCCTTCCTCTCTTCTTTCTTTCCTCCTTTTCCCTTCCCCTATCTCCCTTTCTTCCCTTCTCTTCCTCTTTTCTTTCTTCCCTTCCCTCTTTTTGTTTCTTCTTTCCTTCCTTTCCCCCTCCCTCTTTTCTCTTCCTTTCCTCCTCCTTCCCTCCCTTCTTCTCTTCTCTTCCTTTCCTCCTCCTTCCCTCCCTTCTCTTCCTCTTTTCTTCCTCCCCTTCCCTCTCTTTTTGTTTATTTCTTTCCTTCCCTTTTCCCTCCCTTCCTCTTTTTCTCTTCCTTTCCTCCTCCTTCCCTCCCTTCTTCTTTCCTTTCCTTCCTTCTTTTTTCTTCCCTCCCTCTCTTCCTATGTCCCTCCTCCCTTCCACTCTTCCTTCCTTCTTTCCTTCCTCCCTCCCTCTTTTCCTTCCTTCCTCTTCCTTCTGTTCTTTTCTTCCCTTTCCTTCTCTTCCTTCTTTTCTGTTTTCTTTTCCTTTTCCTTCCATTCTTCCTTTTTTCCTCCTTCCCTTTTCCTTTTCTTTCTTTCCTTCCTTCCTTCCTTCCTTTCTTCCTTCTTTCCTTCCTTCCCTTCTCCCATTCCCTCCTTCCATTATTAGTGCTTCTATTTATTAATTCATCTACTCCTACATTCACTCATTTATTATCATTTCTTCTTTCCTTCATTAACTCATTAATTTAGTCATGAGTGATGAAGGAAAGAAAGAAGGAAGGAATAATAAAAAGCCTTTATTCAGTAACTGCTAATGCCAGGAATTGTGTTAAGTCTTGAAGATATTTAGATGAGAAATGAAAGAGTTTGTGCTTTGGGGAGGTAGTGTTCTATTTATTTGAGGGAGGATGCTTGATTATTCCCTTAGTTTTGCTTCCCCAATACCAAGTAATTAAATCTTATTGATTTTACCTCCCCAATACCTCTTGCACCTGTCTCCCTTTTTCCTACTTTTATGGCCACCAGTAAGTCAATCAAAAAAACATGCACCTACCAAGGTTTTATTAGAAGTATGCACTGTGCTAAGCACTGGAGATACAAAGAAAGTGAAAAAACAGAAACATGATCCCTGTCCTCAAGAAGCTCACATTTGAATGGGTGAGACAATGTATAAAATACACATACAATATGTTTTTAAATAACAGCATTTATATAGTACTTTATACACATCTCATTTTCTTCTCACACAACCTTGGGAAGTAGATACTATTATCATTCTCATTTTTCAGATTAAGAAACTGCGGCAGATACGTTAAATGACTTGCCCAGGTTTACACAACTGGTAAATGTCTTAGGAAAAATTTGAACTCAGATCTAACTGATTTTTCATTCAGTTTCTATCCACTGTGCCTCATATCCATAGTAATTTGGAGGGATTCTATCTGGAACCTGGGATCCCTAAGATTCTATCCCAGGTGGAAGGCTCCAGAGGTGAGTAGATTAGGAAAGGCTTACTGCAAAAAGTAGGATTTAAGCTAAGCCTTGAAGGAAACCAGGAAAATCAGGAAGAGTTCACCTCTTGCTTGGACTATTTCAATGCCTCCACCATTGGTCTTCTGTAGACACTCTGGTAGAGTGGAATAAATCAATTTGAAATCCAAGGATCTGGTTTCTAATTGAAGCTCTACTACTTGGTACCTGTATGATCTCTGTTAAAGTCATAACCTTTCTGGGCCTCAATTTCCTCATCTGTGATATAATGGAATGGATGATGTCCATAAAGATCTTTCCAGTTTTAGATTTATGATTTTATAATTAATCTCAATACATCATCCACATAGCTCTTATAAGAATATTCTTTTATCACCAGGAGGATCATGTCACCAATATATCTGAGAAGTTTCAGTGACTCCTATTCCCTGTAGGACAGAACTCAAATTCCTTAGCTTTTACTTATCTTTCCTTTTTTATAACTTATTAATCTTTTGTTAGCTAAATAAATAAAATCAGCTAAGCCACCTTATTTTCCAAAAAAAAGAGAACATCTTACATTTTTGTTCAATGATAACTAGACTTTCATCCCCAACATGCTACACAAAAATATCTCATCAAAACATCTGAGTCACAGAAATCCCACTGGCCATTCTTCCATAAAATAATTCATTAATCATTTAGACATAGTATTGCTATAACTTAAGCAAAATTACAGAAATATACTATATTTAAGATTCTCAGGATTTACTTTATTTTTTTTATTATTAAAGCTTTTTATTTACAGAACATATGAGTGCCTTTTCTACATTCACCTTTGCAAAAAAAAAATTTTTTTTTTGTTCCAAATTTTTCCCCTCCTTCCCCCCACCCCCACCCCTAGATGGCAGGTAGTCTAATACATGTTAAATATGTTAAATTATATGACAAATTACTTATCTTTCCTGACTGATTATGTTACTTTTATTTATACAATCTATATTCAGGCCAAGTTAACCAGCATTTTTCCCCCCAAGGCAATTGGGGTTAAGTGACTTGCCCAAGGTCACACAGCTAGGCAGTGTTAAGTGTCTGAAACCAGATTTGAACTCAAGTTCTCTTGACTTTAGGGCTGGTGCTCTATCCACCTAGCTCCCCCAGAAGGAGATTTCTAATGCAGTACCTAAGGGATTTTTGCTTGATCTTGTAACTTTGAATTGTCTTAGGAAGATTCTGAAGATCCCCTGGCAAGATCAGGTACGGGTACTGAAGTCCTTTCTGAAGCTAAGCTGCTAAGCATTCAGACTCTATTGCAGAGAGCACAGCTCTGATGCCCTCATTATTCAAATGCCAAATGTACACTTGCCTAAGACTATTTTATGGAGAACTCACACAGGGCAAGTGCTTATGTAGAGGTCAGAACAAATGATGTAAGGACATCCTCAAGGTCTCTCTGAAGAACTTTAAAAGTGATTTTAAGATATGGGAGACACTGGCATAGGATTGCCCAACAGGGTGTGCCCACTTAGAAGAAGGCATTGTACTCTATGAGCAAACCAGAATTGCAGAAGTTCAAAAGAATTGTGAGATGGGAAAATGTAGAGACAATTCCACTCTAGATGTTCATTTGTGCCTGACCTGTCTGAGAGCCTTCCAAGCTTATATTGGTCTGAGCAACCATAGTCTGACACCCTTTATCTTGACCCCAACATAGTAATGTCAGTTTGATCCTCTTGAGCATAAAGGACAACAATCAACCAACCAATGGAAGGACAAGATCAAGAATTTCATAGGATGATAAGACTTGGATAAATCTCTTTTTTGGGGATCTTTAAATAAGAAGCCCAGGGTAATTTGTATAGTATGGTCCAACTGATACTATAGAAGATAATGGAGATGGAAAAACAAACAGAGAATGGGATTGCTTCTGTAAAATTCCAAAAGGAAATGCTGATGTGAAAGAGAGGCATACTGCCTTACCTCTGGGGAGAGGAAGAGATAAAAGGCATGGACCACCATTAGTTTACCTGGTATAAAAAACAGATTCGTTTATTTAATAATTTATTTAAATGGTCCAAGAAAGACCTGGATATAAAATAGATCAAACAGGTCCCAGGCACTCTGTGTTAGGGACATGTGAATTGTAACATTGTCTACTGAAGTTCCAGTATAATTGTCCCACTGGCCAGCTGTTGAGACTTGGTATCTGGAAGAAAGATAATTAGCACCATCTGCTGGAAAAGAGCTGAACTGAAGAGATCAGAAAAGCTGGACTTTAACAGCAAAAATAACTCAAAATATCTGTCTGCCATGATCAGAGAAGGGAAAAGAAGTGCCAAGAATGACTTATGATATTTGTTAGTTATAGAGGCCCATTTAGGCAACTGCGATCAAGGAAGGGTTGCTGGCATTGGAGAGCATTAATATGGAAGAGTAAAACTGCCTTCTTCCCTTCTAGCTTGGATGCCTCTTAGAGTAATTCTGTAACTCATTGGAACTGTATATGTTAATTGAGAGGGAAGAGTATATTCTTCTGGAAGAAAGAAGTTTTTGACTTCCTGAGCTTGAATATAATTCTTTTCTGTTAATTTTATTATAGAAATAAAACTTCCATATATTGGAGCCTTGTGAGCTTTGGGGCTTGTAAGGGGTTAGACTGAAATACTGAAGAGTGAAATGCTGAAATTTCACCTCAATAGAGGTAAAAAGCTCATAAGGTCAGAGGATGTCAAAATATATCTGTACCATTTCTATTGAAACAGGCTTATATAATACATAATAGAAGGTTGTTGTATGGTGATTATTTTTTTTTTAATTGATGGCAACATATGAAACTACCTAGTAGGCTCAGAGATCTTGTCATGTGGTTTTGTACTCTGTTCAAAAATCTTCAGTGGTTTCATACTCTCCAGTATATTTCAAATTCCTTTCTCTGACATTTAAATCTTTCCATAGTCTGGTACCATCTGATCTTTTCTGTCTTATTACATATTGCTTCTTTCCATGTGCTTCTCATTTCAGTAAAGGTGGACTATTTTCTGTCCCCACTGAGCATTAACATATTGTTAGTTTTTATATTACCTTCATTTCCCATTAGTATCTATTCCCTATTCTTACCTAGAGAGCATTCCCTTAATTTTTTCATTTAAGCTTTTTATTTGCATAACATATGTATGGGTAGTTCCTTAGCATTGATCTTTACAAAGCTTTCCATTACAAATTTTCCCCCCGGTCCCTTCCCCTCCCCTAGATGGCAGGAAGTCCACTACATGTTAATTATATTAAAATACTTGACAAGTCGAATATATGTATACATATTTCCATACTTATTTTGCTGTGCAAGAACAATCGTATCTACATGAACAAAAAATATCTGAGAAAGGAAACCCAATGCAAGCAAACATCGATAGAGATCATGGAAATGATATGTTGTGGTCTTCATTTCATATTCCTCTCTCTGGGTGTATATGGCTTTCTTCACTGAACAATTGGAACTGGTTTGAGACATTTCATTGTTACAGAGAGCCATGTCCATCAGAATTGATCATCATGTAATATTGTTGTTGCCATGTATAATGATCTCCTGGTTCTGCTCACTTCACTCAGCATCAGTTCATGCAAGTCTCTCCAGGCCTCTCTGAAATCATCCTGCTGATCGTTTCTTACAGAATAATAATATTCCATGACATTCATATACCATAATTTATTTGGCCACTCTCCAGTTGATGGGCATCCATTCAGTTTCCAGTTTCTAGCCACTACAAAAAGGGCTACCACAAACATTCTTGCACATGTGGGTCCTTTTCACTCCTTTAAGATCTCTTTGGGATATAAGCCCAATAGAAACACTGCTGGGTCAAAGGGTATGCACAGTTTGATAACTTTTTGAGCATAGCTCCAAATTGGAGAGCATTCCCTTATAATAAAAAATACAAAAAGATAATTAAAAAATTCCAGATAACCAACCAAAACTTCAACCAAGTTCTAAATATTATATATTGCCTCTCATTTCTTCTTTGAGACCAAGCTTGGTCATTGTAATTTCATAGAATTAAATTTTAATTTTGTTGTTCTTCTTTCCTTTTATTTTGATGTAGTCATTATTTATATTTTCTTGGTTTTATTTCTTCACAGTGAGTAGGTAATATAAGCCACTTCCCGTTTCACTGTATTTAATCACATTCACCATTTTTACCTGGTTTAGGTATCAGTACCATGTCTGTATCATAAAAGGAGTTTGGTAGGAGTCCTTCATTCCCTATTTTTTCGAATAGTTTATGTAATATTGGAGTTAATTGTTCTTTAAATGTTTGGTAGAATTCACATGTAAATCCATCTGGTCCTGGGGATTTTTTCTTAGGGAGTTGATTAATGACTTGTTCTATTTCTTTTTCTAAAATGGGACTATTTAAGTAATTTATTTCCTCTTCTGTTAATATGGGCAATCTATATTTTTGTAGATATTCCTCCATTTCACTTAGGTTATCAAATTTATTGGCATACAGTTGGGCAAAGTAATTCCTGATTATTGCTCTAATTTCCTCTTCATTGGTGGAAAGTTCTCCCTTTTCATTTTTGAGACTAACAATTTGATTTTCCTCTTTCCTTTTTCTAATTAAATTAACTAGAGGTTTATCTATTTTGTTGGTTTTTTCATAAAACCAACTTTTAGTTTTATTTATTAATTCAATAGTTTTTTTTATTTTCAATTTTACTAATCTCTCCTTTTATTTTTAGGATTTCAAGTTTGGTATTTGATTGGGGGTTTTTAATTTGTTCTTTCTCTAGCTTTTTTAGTTGCAAGCCCAATTCATTGATTTTCTCTTTCTCTATTTTATGCAAATAAGCATCTAGAGATATAAAATTTCCCCTTATTATTGCTTTGGCTATATCCCACAAATTTTGGTATGTTGTCTCATTGTTGTCATTCTCTTGGATGAAATTAGTAATTGTGTCTGTAATTTGCTGTTTCACCCATTCATTCTTTAGGATAAAATTATTTAGTTCCCAATTGGTTTTTGGTCTATTTTCTCCTGACCTTATATTGCATGTGATTTTTATTCCATCATGATCTGAAAAAATACATTTATTATTTCTGCCTTCCTGCATTTGATTTTGAGGTTTTTGTGTCCTAACACATGGTCAATTTTTGTATAAGTTCCATGGACTGCTGAGAAAAAAGTAAACTCCTTTCTGTCTCCATTTAATTTCCTCCAAAGATCTATCATACCTAACTTTTCTAACATTTTGTTTACCTCATTAACTTCTTTCTTATTTATTTTGTGGTTTGATTTATCAAGTTCTGAGTGAGGGAGGTTGAGATCCCCCACTATTATAGTTTTGCTGTCTATTTCTTCTTGCATCTCTCTGAACTTTTCCTCTAGGAATTTCCATGCTATACCACTTGGTGCATATATGTTTAGTATTGATATTGCTTCATTATCTATGGTACCCTTTAGGAAGATATAATTTCCTTTATTGTCTCTTTTAATTAAGTCTATCTTTGCTTTTACTTGGTCTGAGATCAGGATTGCTACCCCTGCTTTTTTTTGTTCACCTGAAGCATAATAGATTCTGCTCCAGCCTTTTTCCATCCCCCTGTATGTATCTCTATGTTTTAGATGTGTTTCTTGTATACAACATATTGTTGGATTCTGGTTTTTAATCCAGTCTGCTATCTGCTTCTGCTTTAAGGGAGAGTTCATTCCATTCACATTCACAGTTAAAATAACTAATTCTGTATTTCCTGCCATCTTATTTACTCTAGCTTATGCTTTTCTCTTTCTTATCCCCTTTCTGTCCTCCCTACTATTTTGCTTTTGATAACCACTTCCCTCAAACAATCCTTCCCCCAAACAATCCTTCCCCTTTAGAGCCCCACCCACCCCTTTTTTCCCCCTTTCCCTCCAGTTTCCTTATAAGTACGTCTATTATTCCCTCAGAGCCAAATCTGATGAGATGGAGATTAACCCAATTCTCATTCCCCTCCCTTTTTTCCCCTCAATCATTATAGGTTTTCTTTGCCTCTACACGTGATGTAATTTCCCTTATTTTTCCTCCTTTTCCTCTTCTTCCAGTGTTATCCCTTTTCTACCTCTAATTTCTTTTTCAGTTTATCATATCATAATAATCATAAAATCACAATAATCATATCATAATAATCATAAAATCACAGTAATCATATCATAATCATAATGTAATAATAGATTCATAAAATCAACCCTCATTCTATAAGTATCTATAACATA